>VCJN01002708.1:0-11512 GCA_006384855.1 Tetraselmis striata
CAGAGGGGGAGAGGCTCTGCTCCGCCCCCTTCCCACCCCCTGCACCCTCCCTCACGTGGCCACTGCTGCCTGTGCCTGCGGGACAGAGTGCCAAGATGAAGGCAGACCCGCGGCGGCGCGAGTGGGAGGCGGCGCCCATCTGGATGCGGTGCACCTGCGCGGAGGAGGGGGAGCTCGGGGAGGCGCGCCAGCTGCCGTTTGAGGGCAAGCTGGAGAAGGCCAAGGAGTGGCGGGAGCAGGCGAACGATCTGTTCAAGCAGGTGCGCGGACGGGCTCTGTGGGTTGCCAGGGTGTACCTGTTGGCCTCACAATGCACATGTTACGGCCCGTATTTGGGCACACCTCGTACGCAAACGAACCTCAGGAGGCTGGCGCGGTGATGAGAATACTGCGAATAAGAACCCGCTCTGCCTTGGAGATGTCAAATGTAGACGATACTGTAGCGGAAGTATAGCGAATGTTCTAATAGGATGCATGCAACCCAATTCGAGGCTTGGTAGGGGTTCTTTTAGGTGCGACGGCCCCTGAATCACATAGGGCAAATATAGCAGGGTCTAGGATTAGGGTCTAGTATCAGGGTTTTCGTTAGTTTAGGATTGGGGTTTACGTAGTGTAAACAAATTCTGTTGTGGATTGGGGGTTTTGTATGGAGACCGCGCGCAACATGGTCTTACCACACCGATGCTAGTCCGACGCTAGCCAGCGACCACCTGGGTGGGCATACCCGTGCGGTTGCGAGGCCCGTGCGCTACTGACCCGGCCCTCTTGCTGGTGGTTACGCTCGATGGGCGGCCTAATGCCGGTTTCCCAAGTTATCATGTTGGACCTGTGGGGCATCAATGTGTCGTCGCAGCAGTGGCTCAACGGGCTCGCACTTAGGGTTGCTGACGTGGCATGATGCTGCCCCCTCCCCCCTTCCCTCGGGGCACTTCCACGCCCTCTTGCCTTAGGGCAACAACGAGACTGCCATCAGCCTGTACGGCAAGTCGCTGGGAATTTTCCTGTGGTTCAAGCGCGGTGAGGGGCGGAGCACCGAGAACGTGAAGCTGATTGATGAAATGAGGCCCTGCATGGCGCCGACAGGCATCAGGTCCCCCCGGCGCCCCCCCCCCCCCCCCCCCCCCCCCCCCCCCCCCCCCCCCCCCCCCCCCCCCCCCCCCGCCTCCTGCGCGCGGCTACCCGGACAGGGTGGTAGTCACCAGCAACTCACATGAATTTGACACGACTTCCGAGTTGGCGCATGACAATGACGCCACTGCTCCGCTGCACGCATGGCGGCGCCCCACGCCAGGCAGTGGACGTGGTGACCAAGGCGCTTATCAACATTGCGGCGTGCCTCACCAAGATGAGCAACTGGAAGGAGGTCATCTATGCGTGCGGGTGAGCGCTCCCTTTCTGAGGTGCCTAGCGCCTCTTTCCCTAAGGTTGTATATTTGTTATATGTTTGTTAAGGTTTGGTTGGGCGAAAGGCGCTTTCCTATAGGTAATCTCGTCTGGGTGCGCCGCATATTAAAATAAGTTGAAGCTGCATTAAACTGAAACTGGGGTTGGCCCTTCCATGGCATTAGGCACCCAAGTGTGAAGTCCCAATTGAGCTGATTTCCCGCTGCTTGAATAAATAACAACACACCAATATTAGTCAAGGTATGGCATGGATAATCAGCAATAACGAATAAAAAGGATTCAAAAATGAGTGATGGTACGGGATCTGGATCTTACACTGGGGCAGCTTGGTCCATACCTGCAATTACCCCCGCTCCTTCTCGCCCCTCTTGCCAGGCCTGACCTGCAGTGCCGCATGTGCCCTCCAGGAAAGCGCTGGAGTACAGCCGCGCAGCGTGAAAGCGCTGTACCGCCGGGCACATGCCTACCGGGTGAGGCCGCCTCCCGCTCGCCACTGTCCACCCAATTGCTTAAAGCAGTCGCTCCTGTCCAGGCAGAGGGCGTCCGGGCATGCGGCAAGCTAATGCACATCCCCCCCACCCCCACTCCCACCCCCGCTCTCCCCCTAGGCGGACAACTCTGCCTACATGCTGGAGCTGGCCGTGAAGGACCTGAAGCGCGCGCTGGCGATCGACCCCGCGAGCACCGACGTGAAGCGCGCTACCGCCAGTTTGCAGCGGAGCTGAAGGAGCAGAACAAGTGCGCCCCCGCCCGCGCACGAGTTGGCGGCTGTCGCCCTCACGAGGTCCCCCCCCCCATGACCCACTCACGCGTGCCGTGGTTCGTCCTGCAGGAAGGACGGGAAGACGTTTGGGGAAATGTTTTCGCGCGGCGATCTCTACACGGCTGAGGAGGTGGAGAAGATGAAGAAGGAGGCCGGCTCTGGCACTGTATTGGGCGAAATGGACGAGGCATCCAAGGCTCTGGTACCCTCCCCCCTTCCCCCTTCCCCACTCTCCCACTTTGTGATAAGATCCTCGTTGGTAGTTTCACATAAGATCACGGGTGTTTGTTTTCCCGGCGTATTTTGATCCTACCCGCACCTAATGCCCCCTGATATTCCCTCACCAATTGCAACAGTGAGTAACGCTTTGGATCCTCACCACCACCACCACCACCACCACCACCACCACTGCCCGGGGCAGGCGCCAACACCTCGATGCGCACCGCCGGGAGCAGCTCCATCGTTGAGCTGTCCTTATTCCACCCTCTAACCGATACATGTAGCTTGCCAGCATGTGGGCCAATTTACATATTCTGTCCTGTTCTAACCAGTGACCCTCCGCGTGCACATGTACGCGCACCAGCACACGCCGCTTCGATGTGCACTGCCTGCAATTCTAAAGTACATGGCTTGGAACACATGGTACTTACGACGGACACAGGCAGGCACGCAGTTTATCTTTAATTAATGGTTTAGTAGACATACTCGGCTACAGTTTGTTTGTGATGGACACAAAAACATATTGACACACGTGTCTTGTTTTAGGAAAGTGCCGAATTGTAAACGGCGGCAAGCATGGGGGTGGCCCGGGAGCAAGCCCCTCTGAGGTGACTCGGATGTGCTTGCGCGCAGGCGAAGCAGATGGGCATCGACTTGAACGACCCCAGGTGAGCCGCTGCCCGGCTGGCCGCTGGCGCTCTGCCCGGGAGGTGGCAGACTGCCCTCACGCTACCGTACTACCAGTCCATCCATCATGCCTGCTGTCTGCTACCTGCTGCCTGGTGGGGCAGTCTCTCCCTGCCCTACTCGCCTGCTCATTCATCCCAGGCACCCGACCGCTCATCCAGTCACGGTTTCACGCATCCTGTCAACATGTTATCACGGACGGCGAGCACCTTTCGGTCTGCCCGGCTGGGGGATTCCATGGGATCTTCCTCCCGCGATGATTTCCGGTCTGCTCCTCAAAAAAAAGCTGATTTGGTTGATACTTAATATACTTGCAATCGGTTGTGATCATCCCAAAGTCGCCAATTTAGATACTCGGTGATCATTCACCGGCTAACCACAACCAACTTCCGGTATTAACAGTACCGGCCATTGACCAACTAATGTTTGTACATGTATGCTGAAATGACATAAACTGCAGGTATTCATACTATGATAAGATCATGTATGTATGAAAAAGGGATGACATAACAAGCTATATGTTTATTGGCGTCATTCAAGTGCCGTAGCGTGTGGTTATTCCTGCCGATGTCTGTACAAGCAGTCACCACTCCTGGCAGACATCCCGGTCAGTTTCGACTTCCGTACATCGCGCACCGATCAGAGGGTCATACCCTCCGCAGCATTGATGACCGATTTGGCGGCACGCACGTTGTACGTACAGTAGTGTTAATACTCGCCGGTTTAGAGCTCACCACACCTCAAGACCCGGGCTTCTGGTGGGGGTGGGAGTCTCCTGGACGTCCAGTAAGCCACTGGTTAATAACCACACCTGACAGTGTATCCGGTCATTAGCAGCTGTTAGCCCCCCTCCTGCTGATGGAAGTCGCCGGCGACACCGCAGCTATACTTGATGTATTTACAGCTCCTCACGCGCACTCGCAAAATCAGTTGATTGGGTTTGCGTGTCACAAGAAATGTGAATCGTTTTGCACCATCAAACTGCGACTATATTGCTATATCCGTGATGCATTCCAATAGATGTCTAAATGCATGCAGTTTTCCTCTCCTTACCCGGCAGGGGGCGGAGCGGGAGGGGGGGGGGGGGTCAGTACTGTGTTTTGCGCACCCAGCGTGGTCACCGAGAATGTGACATCGCGCCGCTATCCCTATGCTTGGCAACAGCTCACCTGCGCACCGCCCCGTCCACCCGTACCGCATCCTCCGTTGCTTGCACTCGCTCCACCAGCCTGGCTACCCTAGACCCTCATGCGATGTTCCGGTGCGATCATGCGTGGTGTGTAGGGTTCGCGCCGAGTTGGCGCGCCTGGAGGCCGCAAAGAAGGCGAAGGACGCGAGCGGGGGCGCCGGCGCGGGCGCAGCCGAGCCCCGGGAGCAGCACTGGTGGATCAAGGCGACGCTGAAGTACAAGTGGGTGGTGTACTTCCTCATCGCGCTGCACATCACGTGGCGCATGTGGGTGGCGATCTCCAGCCTGCCGGTGCACCGGGCGCAGCTGGCGCGTGAGGTGGGAGGCAACAGCATGTGGGACGGCGCCAATGCGTCGACGATGTCCGGCATGGCCCGCTCCGGAGACGCCTTCGACGAGCTGTAGGCGGACGGCGCCTAAGTAGAAGCACGTGACCCTGCCGCGCAGCCCCTCTCGCGGCGGCGTGCTTCCCTTGTAATGCCGCTCGAAGACTGTTGCTCTAGTGGCTTTAATGTAATATATTGGACAATCGCCCTGCGTGGGCGGTCCACAGTACATCGAGCCTGCCGGCGGGTTGAACTCACCGCACTAAGTCCTACCGCCGTGCCCACACTTGTGCGGCCCGCCGTCCGTGATGTCGCGTAGTTTTATCAGGCGTAACACCTTGATGGGACGTGTGCAGCACAGACCAACACCGACTGGCCGTCATGCCTTGCGTCTGCACCTGCTCTGCATCGTTTGTTGCGACTCCGCACGGTGGGCAAGTGTTGCTGCGGCGGAAGGTAAGCTTAGGTCGCTATGGCAATCACATGCGCTTCATGCCCGTGTCGAATAAGGAAGATGGTTATATTGGCGGCTAAAAGCAACGCATAGGCAGAAATGTAATAGGATGCCTTTTTAATATAAATAATTCTTCATCAAGGATTCTGCTTGATGTAAATAGGATAATGACAAACACATAAATCAGTTTGCCAGATTTTATGCTCCTCATCAGTAAGACAGGAATGGCCACTTCTGGGTTTATTGCTTGCCGCGGGGGGGGGGGGGGGGGGGGGTGGAAGGGGGAGTCTCAGTTGGACAATCGTCACGTTTAATATGTGTTTGCATGCTGATGCGCTGTCTAATTAGAATTGCAGCAGCGGGCACGATCCGCCCAGGCAATGTCTGTCAGACATATTGCTTACCTCTACCTTGCATTGGCCATTAGGCGGGTACAATGTACAGCGAGCAACAGTAAATGCATGAAGGTATGGAAAAACGGCATGCTTTTGCAGGTAACTATGCTGGTATCTTTACCCCTACCTTCACTCATAATAGTAAGAGCTTGGGTCCTACATGCTGCCCGTAGCGAGTACCTGCGGCCTGGATTCCCCTTGAAATATGCATCTTAATATTATCATGTAGTTCATAAATGTATATATTATTCATCATGCAGTTTATGTAGTTCAAATGTATATATATACTACCGTCTGTACCGTTGATGCTCAGTCCCCTGAGTACCTGCCACGTGACACAGACTGTCTGTGGTGCCTATGTTGTGTACACACTCCGCTAGGGGTACAGCCAGGCACCCAGTCGCGGTCGGGTGATGCCCTTTAGCAACCCCAGACCTCCTGGCTCGGCGCGTTTAACCATATCATAGTACCGCCATTCCACATAGTCACTACTACATACCGTCGATGAATAATCTACTCGTACCCTGCAAAGTATATATGTAAATATATTTACGCACAGCATTAGAGCACATCTGTACTATCTCCAATATGTAGCGACCTTTTACGCCCACTTTGATAACACACCCATACGCTGGATTTCAAAGTTGAGTCTGGTTTTGCCAAAAAAGGTCGCGCAGGCTGTTTCTACACTGTCAAGAGCCCGAAATTGGCAGGATGGTTTAGCGAAAGCGTGGAGGGGAAAACGGAGTCAGGGGGGGGCGCTAGCGTGGAACGCGCGAAAACTGGAAGATGGCAGGGCTCAGCTGTTCTGGGCTGCTTTTATGTCTACTCGTGCTGCACCCAACAAGGCGCAACAACAGTTACTAGTTCCCGTACGCACTGAGCAGCACTTGTAGCTAGAAAGCGGTTAGGTTCAAGGATGGAAACCCCATAAACTAGTTTAGATCATTTCAAAGTTGAGTCTGGTTTTGCCAGTCTGGAGCGAAACGGAGAGAGCGTTGGATTGACCGGAGAAGGGGGTAGCGCCAAGTCATGAAGGAGGCACTGGGAAGAGCCACCGCTGCGGAGTCCTGTTGGACTTGGAAGTGGCGGAGGGGGCGATGTGTCCAAAGAAGAACCACGCAGCAAGGAGAAGGAAGAACGTTGGGGGTCGATGTAGTCCAGAAGACATCAGAGTTAGTGGCCCACCGCCTTGGTAGCGGATGTGGGACAGTGGCGCTCCGATGGCGTTTGCTTGCAGAGCTGCGCCCTGCGTAGACTGCGTGAAGTCCAGGAAGTGCCAGCAGGGGGGCAGCGTTGACTAGGTTGACGTGCTGTAGACAACCAGTCTGACATCGTAGCCGCAGTCCAAGGTTTTGACTGCTCAGCCACATTGACAGCCCAGAAGTTGGAGGCAGCCAAGCCAACAGTAACCAGGGGGACAGACTGGACCGTTGTCGATGAAGTGGGCAAAGAGACGTGCCACTCGAGGGTGCTCGGACACTGGAAGGAGAAGTACGCCAGGTCGTGTCGGGTCCCCGCCGGCCAGCGCGACCTTCTCGCGGTAGATCTGCAGGGTGATGTTGTAGGTGTCGACATGCACATCTTGCACTCGACAGGAGACGCCAGTAAGGCCCCTGGCAAAGAACAGGAAGTTGACAAACCGAGGCCAAGAGGGCTCGGTAGTCGAGGTGGGACTCTGGGTAAGGAGCAGACACAATTAGCTCGGCCTTTGAGACGAAGCGGATAAGCTACATCCGCAGGCAGAGGGACACGCAAAGGGCAGCGTCCAGTCGGCGCTGACGCAACATTAACCCACGTCCTTGCTGAGTGAGGTGTAGGCTGTCCTTGGGATCGGGACGAGGTTGTGCAAGCTCGAAGAAGGTGTTGATGGCAGACAGGTAGGGCTGCAGCGATTAGCTGCGATGTGCCCTCGCTCCCCGATCCAGGCAACGTACCGAACAACAGTAGCAGTAGTCGCTTCCAGCGGGCTGAGGTTCTCGGAGTCGTGGCAGAACTCAGCGAACTGAGACAACCTGCCGGCGTAGCTCTTGAGGGTCTGAGCGCTGAGGGAGCTGGAGAGCAGAGTCGGCGTCCCGCTGGCCTAGCTCGTCTGAGCCGAACGCGTCCTGCAGTCGAGATCGCAGTGACGCAGCCCATGGAGCGATAGCTGCGGGCTTCGTCAATTACGTAAGTGCGTCGTTTTACTGACAGAGTTCCACCGGCACGGCTACTGTTCGCAAAGTACTCGGCAGCACGGTTAGGTTCCCGGCGGTTGGCCGGTAGTTGCTGGACGGGTTTGCAGTAGCTCCAGTACGGGTTTGCGGGGCTAGGTTCAGGTAAGAGGGCCGCCCCGCGCGCCCTTCGCGCTCATAGCGCCTGTCCGTGCGTAACGTACACGCGCGAAACTTGGTCGTTGCGAACCGGTTGTAACACGTAGTGTAACAACCGACGAACGCAGAGATGGGGTTGTAAGAAAGGCGGATGGTTGAGCCGCCATGTGCAGGTGTGCGGATGGTTGAGCCGCACTCGGCTGTAGCTGTAAGAAGCGCCGCACCGAGGAAGGTCTAAATGAAGTCTGTAAGGTGGGGGGGTCAGGTCCTGACACAGGGCGCTCATCCCGCCGTTGAGCTGCAAGGGTGCGTCTTGCGGCGGTCACCGAAAGGTGGCCTCGCAAGGCTCCTGCAGCTCCGACGAAGGCGCCCCACACCGTCACTCGTGCTCACCTTCGCGGCCACGTCCACGTCCGCCGCCACGTCCTCGCCCACGCCCGCGACCTGCAGCTGCAGCCGCACTCGAGAAGTAGCGGTCGCCTTGGCGCTGCTGGCAACGGTCGCCTCGAAGACACGACGCTCGTAGTCCCGCATGAGGTCCCCAAAATCGCGGAACCCAGATGCTCCGAAGCAGGCTGAAAATGCTGGCTCGCAGCACATCCAGAACACCTTGGTCACCGTGCACACGCTTGATCTCATTAGCCTCCGCAGGAAGGCCAAACGAAACCGAAACGCCTTGTCGATGGCCTCGGCGTGGTTCCGAGCTCTCGCGAGGTAGGGGGTGAAGTCCTGGTTGGTGGGGACGTAGGCAGTAGCTCGTCGAGCGCCACGAAAAGGGCGGCCATGTGGGCCCCGAAACACGACATCCACAAGTACTCCTCCTGGGCCGGCAGACGCCGGTCATCCTGCTTGAGGTACTCGTTCGTTAGGTCGGTGCTCAAAGGGAAAAGTCCAGGCACTCGGCTGACCGGTCGAACGGCCTCGTAACCAGACTCTGCTCTCTGCAGTAGCTCTGGCACCGCGAGGTAATCATCCTCGGCACTCACGGATTTTGCTCCGACACGGCCGCTCTGGGCTAGCTCTAGCAAGTCGGGGCGCTCTGCGGCTCCCCCGCTGCCTGTCGGCTGTCCCGCGAAGCGCTGCCCTGAGCCGGAGCCATGTGCCCCTTCTCCATCAACAACGCGATCACGAGCCGTCAATTGTGCCACAGCTGTAGCCAATGCACGCACATCTGCGCAACGACTGAGCGTCGGCTCAACGACGGGTTCTTCTCCATCTGACATAGTAACGCACGGACGTACGGACGAGAATATCACACTCGGATGGCGAGCCGGGTGTGGTCTTGAACAACCTGGGGTGACCTTGCTCGCAACGGGTTACGAGACAGTTTTTACATCGCTGCGTGGAACGCAGCGAAAACTGGAAGATGGCAGGCTCAGCTGTTCTGGCTGCTTTTATGTCTACTCGTGCTGCACCCAACAAGGGCGCAACAACAGTTACTAGTTCCCGTACCACTGAGCAGCACTTGTAGCTAAAAAGCGGTTAGGTCAAGGATGGAAACCCATAAACTAGTTAGATCATAAAAATTCCGGACCATCAGCTCTTCGCGTCTAATTGCTGACTCGGCGTGCCCCGGCAGCGTTTTCCGGGGCAGGTGACATCAGGTACCTGTAGCCAGTAAAGAGCCTTTTGTCGCGCTCAATATTCGCGCGAAGTTATTTTCGCATTCTGGCATGCCGTTACATGTACGGTACGTTACTGCGAACCGGCGCTGCCGCTTGCCTATCTTCATGCTCTGTAGGGTTCGTCCGTCGCACCGTCAGTCACGAAGGGCGCACATTAGCCGATCGCCATACGCTGGTGCCAGAGCGGCCAAGGGTCGGCACAGTAACGACTACTCCAATAACAGGAAGCATTCGCTACGGCCAGCGAGCGTATACTGGCACACGGTGGTGCTCCCCGCAATTCTCCAACGAGGGCTAGCTGCGGAGTCAGCCTCATGTTGCGCCTGGCCGCCGCGCGTTGCCCCGTTGTTGCTCCATCGCCGGCCGGCGCCGCTGCTCCGCTCGCTGCCGTGCTGAGGCTCGCAACAGCGACCACACAGCGCGAGCTGTCCACAAACACTTCCCGCCCACCCTGTGCAACGCTGACACTGCAGCACGCGGCGAGGCCCAGGGTCAGCAAGCGGAGCTCCCCGCTATCACGCCAGTGTCGCTGCGCGGTAAGGGCCATCTCCCCGCAGCATCGTTATCGTTTTCTTACAGGTCCAACTGCGCGGCGGTAACATCAATCATATGCGTGGGTAGTGAAGCCGCATTCGTATTTACTAAGCCAATTCTGGCATCGACCACCTGATCCGATCTCGCTCTCCGAATGTAGCTGGGATTTCCTCCACTCTGACCCTGTGCGCCACGCACTATCCATGCAGGTCTACATCGCTACGTGTCACAGCCCCGACATGTGGACGCTGTGATCGCGAGCCGCTTCCTGCGGCACGAGCTGCCGCTCCGCCTGCGTCACCAGGACGCGAGCCTGGCGCGTCTGAGCGGCAACACGGCGCAGCTGGAACGAATGCTGCGGCCGACGCTTGAGAGGTGGGATGCCATGGGCAGATGCCCAATGTTCAAGTCAGCTAACGCGTTTACGATTGAGCAGGCGTAGGTCTCCCCGGATATGGGATGGCACGGCATAATGAACGCAGTACTCATCGATTCTATCTGTGGGATCAATCACACACCACGATGCCAGCACCCAATAGCAGCAGTGCTCGGGTGGTGCCCCATCCGCTAATTGCCCCCCTGTCCGCCACTCAGGCATGGTGCTATCTCGCAGAGGCTTGCCTCCGTTGAGCTCCCAGATGGGCAAAGCATGGTCAAGAGGGTGCCAACGCTCCACGAGTGTGCGTGGCAGCAGACGCAGGCGTTTTGCAGCGGAGCTGAGGGCCGGGTCGGATGAGCTCGAGAAGGATGTGGCTCGCTTGGTGGGCGAGGGGCAGCGCCTGGTGGAGCAGGGGGGCACAGCAGGGAGGTGGACCGCTGCATGGACGCGGTCCACTGTGATATGGTGGCGTGGCGGCTGCTGGTCAGCGAGCACCTCAAGGCTGTGGACGTTCTGGCTGGCCCGCCGAAGAACAGCGTGGAGCAGCGGATGTGGTCGGCCCGGGTGCGGACAACTGTGGACCCGGAGTGCAACGTGCTGGCCTGCCTGCGCAACGTAGCAGAGGACTGCCGGCGTTCTGCATCGAGAAGAACAGCAACAGCCCGGACGTGTCCGTCACCGGCGACCCCGACATTCACGCCTGCCTAATCGAGCCGCATTTTGCCTTTGTGGTGACGGAATTGCTGAAGAATGCGATGCAGCCGCTGCTGGACCGCTTTGGGGCCTGGGATGTGGACGAGGCGCCGCCCATTGAGGTCTGCCTGCGACGCTCACATGTGAAGGCGGGGCACTTTGAGGTGACTGTGACTGATCGTGGTGGCGGGATACCCAAGCAGAAGATGGACTCGCTGTTCCATTGGTTCTCGACCTCAGCCGACCGGCACGAGGCTGACAACTTCGGGTATTCGCGGAATCATGGCGCGCAGTTCACTGGCATCGGTGTCGGTGTGAACATGACGCGGCTGTACTGCCGCGTGATGGGCGGCGGCGTGGATTGGCAGTCAGAGGAGGCGCATGATGGCGGCACAACAGCGACGGTGTGGCTGCCCGTGCACGGCCACCGCATTTAGCGGCGTGCCGCCCTCACAAATCAACAGCTCCGCAGCTGCGCAGTTTACGGCCCGCCTGGATGGGAGAATAACGCTGCTGCGGCGATGCCTCAATG
>VCJN01002709.1:0-17261 GCA_006384855.1 Tetraselmis striata
AAATGGGGGGGGGGGGGGGGGGGGGGGGGATGTGGCGGCGGGGCATCCACTCACACATACCCCGGCGATGCATGACAGATATTACATGCCGTGGCGGGTCGGCGGGCCGACCCGGCGGGGGGGGGGGGGCGGGGGGGGCGTCTATTCAACTACACGTGCGAAAGTGTCGTTTCGTGGAGCAGTATATGTGCCCGGCCTCATTTATACCGCCCCCTACCTGCGCTGCATGGTCTACCCCTACGAATTACTTAGCACAAACCGCCATTACTTAATAGGAACCTAGCACAGCCAGGCTTATATGCCCGCTTTGCCGATCAACTTCTACGCACTTTCCGTCCCTCAACCGCCGGACATGGGGGTTAAGCCGCCAGCCTCGGCAGTTGCTTAGCCAGACTTGGCATCCCGTACCGTGTCCATGGCTTCGCAGCTCTGCCGCCGGCACACGCCGAGTCCGGCGCTTGCTGCCGCGGGGTTGCGCACGCATGCACGCACGGTAATACGCCGCCGACGCCGCCACGCTTACTTCCACCACCTTCGCCAGCCGCAGCTTCGCACGCCTTTCCGCCGACATACGAAACGCACGAATCCCCCCCCCCCCCCCCCCCCGTCCCCGCGTCATGTATATTATATTCGAGGCGACTATGCGGGGCGCAGCACACGCCGCGGCGTGGGTCGGCGGAGCGACAGGCGGCGGGAGCCCTAATGGCCGGGCAGTATCCACACCCACACAGGCACCGCCGCTCACCTCCGACGCGGATGAACCGCCTCCCAAAGGAAACATGCCGGTTGGTGGTAAGCCCAGCAGGCGTGGGGTGCCGGCGCCGGTACTGGTGCGACGGAGCTGTCGCGTCAGGAACCGCACCGCATGTGGAGCAACACATGGCGGTGCCGGCCCCACCTATGTCTAGGGCCACCTCCTCACAACACCCCGCCACGACGGCGTCGGCCACCGCCGACGGCGCCGTTGCGGGGGGGGACGCCCTGCCAGGCGACGATGATGCGCCTGGTGCGCCGCGTCAGGAGGCGGAGGAGGCCGTGGTCGATGAGGCGACTGATCGGGCTGAGGGGGTTGTCGAGGCGAGCGAGGCTGCGCTCGCGCCACCCGCCCCGCAGCCACCTGCGGGACATGCCGACTTACCCTTGCTCGTCGCCATGTTGACCGGAGCACTACGAGCAGTGGGGGGAGGCGGCCACATGCACTATCATGTGCGTGTCCTGGCCGGACGCCCGTCATGCGTGGACTGCGGCCAACGGACGGACTGGGAGTGTTGCTGCGACGGCACCCCGGCTTTGTGCGGCCCCAAGTACCCATGCATGGCGACCCATCAGCGGGCAGTCCCCTGCCCGACCACGGCCACGAAGAGGGCGGAGTTCCGCCATGTCAGGGACGCGTTCCACGACGCGACTCGCGCCGCCGTGTGTGAGGCTTCCGAGAAGGCACGCGCGGCTGGTGGGGTGCGCAGGGTGAGGCGGCGGACGGCCCAGGAGCTGAAGGAGAGCGAGACATGCCGTCAGTGAGGTCGGGCGCAATGTCATTGGGTGGGGCACACGGACGTGAAACACTTGCACTTTGCGCGTACTGCTGGGTTACATCCAGGCTGCGTCACACTATGCAACCGGAAAGGCTGCGTTGCTACTGCAAACGATGCGACGCCTCACTCTGTAGCAACCGCTGCCGCGCCTATCCCACAGCCGCTGCCCCCCCCCCCCCCCCCCCGCGCGGGATCCCCGCCATCAGCAGCTTGCACTTGCACTTTGCGCGTACTGCTGGGTTACATCCAGGCGGCGTCACACCGGAAAGGCTGCGTTGCTACTGCAAACGATGCTACGCCTCACTCTGTAGCAACCGCTGCCCCGCCCATCCCACTCGGGATGCTGAGAGCAGCTAAAGGGCACCGGGGGCGGGGCAAGAGGGAGCAGGGCCAATGATTGTGGAAGAGCGGGGACCCGCTTGCATGCCATCGTATTATATCTTGCACAATATCTGTTGCTGCACTCATATCTCACATCACTAGCTTAGCTATAGTGATTCCCCCCCCCCCCCCCCCCCGCACCGCGTACGCACAAGCCTAGGTATACGCATCAACTGCCCGCCGGGATGAGAAACTGGTATTGGTAGTGTGTCTGTGGGGTGGAGGGGGGGCAAAAGAGCTGCCAATTGCTGCCAAGCTGGTGCGTTACATTGGGGCAGGCGCTGGGCAGACAATTGGGGCTCGCTTCAGAGCATTGTCTAGTGCCTATGCGGCTGCGCCGCCTCCGCCGCATGCAGACTCTGCGGGCTCACCAGCACCGCCACCTCAGTCATGCGGCCCTGCATCCCGCAGCCCGCCGCCGTCAGCCAGATCAGAGGTATCCAGAAGCCAGTGCTGGGGTTGTTGCGGCATGACCGCATAGTTTTCAGCGGCTGCCGTCCACAGCTTGTAATGCATCCCTTTCCGCCGATTCCGCTGTGTGCGCTGTCTTGGCGCCGCGCTGCCCCGGCCGCCGCGCCTTGGCGCCGCGCTGCCCCGGCCGCCGCGCCTTGGCGCCGCGCTGCCCCGGCCGCCGCGCCTTGGCGCCGCGCTGCCCCGGCCGCCGCGCCTTGGCGCCGCGCTGCCCCGGCCGCCGCGCCTTGGCGCCGCGCTGCCCCGGCCGCCGCGCCTTGGCGCCGCGCTGCCCCGGCCGCCGCTGGGTATCGAGTCCTCCCCTCCCTAGTGAGCGCGTCCACCTGCGCCTTGCGCTCGGGGCCGTCCTCCTCCGTCACCACATTCTGCAACCCCCACCGCGTGACGAACCACGCAGCTCCTTGCATGCGCTTGTACATGTGCCCAAGCACCGCCTGGGGACGCGAAGCTCCTTCTCGGTCATGATCGTCTTCACCCGGGCCTCCTCGAGCAGCGGACCGGCGTTAAGAATGGAAAACGTTTCCATGTGGTGCAAGCAGTCCTCCATGACCCAGCCGGACTGCACCGTCACCTTGCCTGACCCTGCAGTCATGGAGGGGAATGCCGTCACGCCCACGCCCCCGCCCACGCTGCCCACGCCCATGGGGGGGGGGGGGGGGGGGGTTTACCTTTCGATTCTTGGACACTGCAAACGAAGGGCGCAACCCGCGTTCAAAGTTGCTGGGTATCGGGACTAAAGCCTGGCGCCGGTCTTCCTGCTTCATAGCTCGGAATCCAATGTGGCCCTGCACGGTGACAAATTTCCTCCAGAAGTCCCTTCCCAAGCCAAAAAAAAACAGGTGGAACGGCGCGAGGGGGAAGAGGTTGATCATGCTGACATAGCCCAGGACCACATGCACATGGCACACGCCATGGCAGCCAGTGTTCTGCTTGGCCTCCGCCAGCCGGGTTGTGTTGAACGCACGCCGGGCAAGGTGCGTGATTCACTGGACAAGTCATCGCCTTCATGGACGGTTACCAAGCGAGCCTCCCCGTCCGCATCCACAGGGGGGTGCTCCTGGGCAGCCACCATAGCCTCCACAACCTGTCACGCCGACCGGGCGGGTGCGTGTGATTCCATACAACCGCAGTTGAGTGGTGCCACCAGCACGCATGCCGGGCCCACTCACCTCTGAACGCAGAAGGCCCACAATGTCCCCGTCCTCGAAAACAGCGCGCCACTGGGTCGCCCCGCCGTAGTCCTCCAACACCCACTCGGTAACGACGCCGGTTATCACGCCGTAGTGCCATACTCCCCGGAACTTCTTGGCGATGACCTTCATGTAGAAGTCGCCGGGATCGCCTTTCCATATCACGCCCTCATCGCGGGTTCGACGCCCGCCGGCGGCCACGCAGGCGCGTCGATGTCCATACCGTCTTCGCCAACGGGGTCCTCCCCCACGCCCATCACATCGTCCACCTTCGAGCCGCCGTCGTCCGAGACCAGCGCCGGCGGGCCGTTTCCGACGGCTGCAGCTACTCATGCTGCCGCCCCTGTTGTTGCTGCTGCTGCTGCTGCCGCCCCTGCTGCTGCTGCTTGTGATAAGGCGGCCTTGCGGCGCAACTTAGCCGCACGCTTCAACGAGTGGCTACAGTTCGGGAATTTTAGGAAGTGCCGCTCTCGCGCCATCTTATCACATGTGCCCGTCACGTTGCCCCGGCAGTGCTTGCATGAGTACACGCCATCCTTCGACACACTCGCTATCCATCCCTTTGCCGGCATGCCTGCTGCCGCGCGCGGGGGGCGGGGGGGGGGGGGGGGGGGGTGGTTGAGAGTTGGGGTGGATGTACCCCACCACCGGCAGGCAACACAGATGCGAGTGCGCGGCTGTCCGCGCTTGATTCAACGGTGAGCGGCGGTGACCGTGAGGCGACCCCGTACTTCATGCGCGTGCTGGGGCCTTACACAATCATCAGCAGTTAGGGCGGCTGCATTAAAACGCGCACCTACGAACACCACCTACCGCCTACCACCTAGCAAACCACCTACATCCGCCCACACCTCCGCCCGTCGTGCCGCACATCGCCGCACACCGCGGGGTCAGCGGTCAGCGATGTGCGGTCAGCGATGTGCGGCGATGTGCAATGAGTGCGTACATCCGCCTGTACTTAGCCCGGGTGCTCCGCGTCGGCGGGCGACACGCGAGCCCGCGTGCGCATATCAATTTGATGAAATTATGGAAACGAGAAATTCATATAGTACTTTACAGGTCGCGCGCGATAGTCGTCGCTACTGGGTATGAAATCCACGTCCCTCGTCCGTCCCGTATCGTCCCCGTATGTCGTCGTTCGTCACCAGTAGGGCACATTTACGTCACATCTGAATCTCACAGTGACCGTGGTCATGATCAAGGCAATCATAGAGCGCAGGAATGCACATGAGAAAGGGATGGATGGCTGGTCCATCAATTGCCCCAATATTTGCAATAAAGTGGGTACATGGGGCATTTTTGAGTCAGAACGGTCCTATTCCTGGACTCAAAAATGTGCCCCCCACGTGATCGCTTAGGCTGAGATATGTACCCACTTTTCGGGGATGTTTCAGGTGCAATGCAATGCTATACGAGAGTACCAAAAATGACAAATCGGCGTGTTCTCTTCGCGCCCTCAGTCGCGTAAAGTACTATCCGCCTCACCTAGGGAGATCGCGGACGCGAGGGCGTGGCGATTGGCGCTTAAAGCCTGGAAAAAGAGCCTCGCTCGCGCAGAGAAGGGCCCCCAGGCCTATGAGTCTATCGCCGACCTCAGAAATTGGGTTCGTCGCAACGAGATGCTACCTCTCAACTCTGCTGACAGCGACGCGGCGTTGGGGCGAGATGTCGGCGCACGCGGCGGTGCGGGCTTCACGTCCCGAGATGAGGGCTCCTTAGGCGGAGATGCGGTCGGGGAGGCGGAGATGGGGCACCGCCACGGGAAGATGTGGCCTTGCGACTCCCACCAGCGGCCCCCGAAGGCGCCTCACGGCTTGACGTGGCTTCGCGTTTCGGCTTAGGCGCCTAACACGGGTCGTCGTCCTCCGACTCTTTCGCCATCTTTAAAGGAGGACTTGACCCGCGCTTCTTGGAATGCTTCCTACGCAGTTTCATGGGCGACAAGATGCTCTTCCCTCCCATGCTCAACGCACCGTGCGGGCGCTTCGTCGCACTCCAAGGCTGAGGCTCACTCGGCGGCTTGGCAGTCTCCGAGGGACCAAGCCTGCTCGGGGGAGGGGGCGGAGCTGCTCGAAGCTCCAAGAGACCTGCGGCAGCGCCGTTTTGGGAGCCATCTCCACCGGATCTCGCTGGCGGTGGTTGAGATGCGGGCTTGGATCGAGGATCCGCCAGCCTGACGCGGCACCGGTACGACCTGCTAGTAGTAGCGGTCGTCGACCAAGACGGAGGGGGGTAGAGAGCCGGCTCGGCAGGGCTGGCAGGTGTTGGTGGACTTCGTGAGGCGTTGGTTCTTGATGTGTTGAATGACGCGCCGCATCTCGTTGTTGTTGTGCCATTCGCGCACGCTGCGAATCGAGTAGCCACAGTGTGTCATATATAGTCTTGCTCTGGCACTCCACGAAGAGAACGGACTCCACGGCATGTTGCCAAGATGCCTCCGGCCATGCTCCCTGGCTGCCATTGGAGTCTTGGAGTGCGCGCTTGCGGTCGGCGTACTCGTGCTCGTTGACAGGGTCAGGGAGCGCACGCACTCACAGCTTCCGAAGTCCACTTGCAGCAGTGTGCGAGAACACTTTGGTCGGAACCATGTCGCGAGCCGACGCAATCTTGTTCGCGGCTGTCTCGAAGCCAAAGTGACTCACAGTTTGCGCCAAAGTTGCCCACCATGAAGCAAGTAGACTTTGTCGTTAAAGGGATGAACTCGATGGGGAATCTCATGAGCTTCGTGGCCAGTCTGTGCAATCTGTGGGCAATCGTGACTGTGCAATCTTCCGTAGGCGGAGAAAGCTGACCTTGTGGATGGAGACGATCCATGTCTCCTTGCACACCTGCGGGATACCAGTCGACGTTCAAACATTGATTCATTGCTACAGCGATGCACCGCACATTGCTGCCCTTAGGCAGGCTATAACGGCCGAATAGATGGCTGCCAACCTTTCAGTATGCGGATTTATATGACAAAAAGGGAATTTAATTGCGCATTTGTTTTACAATACGATACATATTTCAAGCCACTACCGCTATTACCTGATATTTGCTGGCGGCACGCTGCTGATTGCTGCAGCGCCGCACCGCAGATGCTACCTTTAGGCATGCTTTAACTGCCTAGGTGACTGCAAACCATTTAGCATGCGGGTTGCATGGCATACAAGGGATATGAACACGCACCGGCTTGACGATACTATACTACGGATTGCAAGGCAGTACCGCTAATACGTGATATTTGTTGGCGGCACCCCGCAGATTGCTGCAGCGCCGCACCGCAGATGCTACCTTTAGGCATGCTTTAACTGCCTAGATGACCGCAAACCATTTAGTATGCGGGGTTGCATGGCATACAAGGGATGTGAACACGCACCGGCTTGACGATACTATACGGATTGCAATGCAATACCCCTATTACGTGATACTTGCTGGCGGCACACCGCAGATTGTTGCAGCGCTGCACCGCATATGCTGCATGTAGACATGTTGTAATTGCCTAGATGGCTGCAAACCATTTAGTATGCGGGGTTGCATGGCATACAAGGGATATGAACACGCATCGGTTTGACGATACTGTACTACGGATTGCAAGGCAGTACCGCTATTACGTGATACTTGTTGGCGGCACGCCGCAGATTGCTGCAGCGCTGCACCGCAGATGCTGCCTTTAGGCATGCTTCAATTGCCTAGATGGCTGCAAACCATTTAGTATGCGGGGTTGCATGGCATACAAGGGATGTGAACACGCACCGGCTTGACGATACTATCCGGATGGCAAGGCAGTACCGCAAATACGTGATATTTGCTGGCGGCACGCCGCAGATTGCTGCAGCACTGCACTGCAGATGCTGCCTTTAGGCATGCTTTGATTGCCTAGATGGCTGCAAACCATTCAGTATGCGGGGTTGCATAAATCACCAACATGCCCCGGCCGCCGCGCGTTGGCGCCGCGCTGCCCCGGCCGCCGCGCGTTGGGGCCGCGCTGCCCCGGCCGCGGCGCGTTGGCGCCCCGCTGCCCCGGCCGCGCTAGCAAAGAAAGTGCGATTTGTGAAATCGACGGACAGGAGTCAATTCAACTATTATCTGCGGTCGAGAATGATTTGCTGTGATTGTTGATTATGATTAATGAGGTATTGCCCAGTGAGCTATGGCAGCGAAGCTAAAGCTGCATGAATCCCATGTCACGGACCATAAACGAACCCACGTTGCTTGCCGAGGTGCTCCGAGAGATGCGCCATTAAAGTCGCCGAATCTCTTCCGACGACCAACCACAAGGCGCGTCTGTTGGTGTCGGGGTTTCTTGGGTGCTTTGACGCGATGATAAGTACACGACCCGCTGTCAACAGACTGTCGAGGTAGTCCATTCGCGGGAGGGGCCCTTGCGTCAAGTAGGTGCTCGGAATCTGCACGCAACAAATCTCCGCCTTGAAGACCGCCAGCGGTCGGAGCAAATCCAGGTGAGTGAACCAAGGCGACGTGACAACGACAAAAGGGATCCTTGCAGAGGGCAGCGTGACAAGAGCTAGGAGCGACAGTACACGGGTTTGTACGCGAGAGACGCGGGCGTTCACTTGCCCCCACTGTGGAGATGCGGGTAATCCCACCATTTACGGTCAATTCTTTCCACCCTCCGCATCTCTTGGCAATGCTCGTCAATATTGCCAGCGGTGGCCTCAGCTCAGGCCACCGCTGCTTTGACGTCCGCGAGGGTGTACTCGTCGTCCCAAATGTGGGCCTCCGGGTTCCAGTGCCGCATAATCTCTTTCGCCGCCGCCATGGTTCTCGCTGTCTCGTGCTTGCGACGGCGGGCCGTGTCCTCGTGGTCGACTTCAAGCAGGAAGGCAGACATGCCGGGGACGTGATAGGACAGAATTTGCCACTCCGGTCCCGGCATCATCGCGCTCTCGAAGATGCGGAAGCAAGGGGTGACACCCGCGAGGTCCTTGGATCTCGGGCATCCTATTGCGAACGCATGGTTGACGCCTCCCTTGCTTGGGCGGGCTGGCGTGGACATCTTGTGCAGGCAAGAGAATAGCAAGGCCATGGCGCGAGTATGTCGCAGTGTCCTCGTTTCCTTGGCATACGTCCGTGCGATAGCGGTCGTCCGCGACGCCGAGGGGGACGAGAGATTTGCTATGCGCCAGGCGCCCGTGCAGAGATTCCGGAGCTTTCGGAGCTCGGCAAGGACCTCCGGCCGATTCTGCTCAAGCCACGGCACGACGCCAAGCGGCGATGCTGCTGCGACTTCCCACTAGGCGGAGATGCGGGGAGAGACAGGCGCGAGGGTGAGATTCCACCCCGACTAGCGTCTAAAACATAATGGCACTGTGGAAGGCGAAGGGGGGGGGGGGGGGCTCACGATTCCATGTGCACCCCACTTCAAGGCGTCGACAATTGTCACATCTCGCCCCCTCCGGACGGCAATGAGTGGCGCGCAGCAATTGAGAAAGATGATGAGGAGCAGCCCCCCCCCCGCCACGCCACCGACATGGGCAGGGCTCGAGCCGCAGTCCGGGTCTGCCATTACGAGGGCCTTGTGCCGGGCAATGTAACCAGGGGACGAGATTCGTGGGCAGTTGCCGGTGAGCTTCTTGGACATACTCGTTGCAAATCCTCCGCAGCTCGTTGTACACAAGCCGGTGGTCTTCGGAGGCCAGGAAGGCCCGCATGTTCACCGTGCTCTCATCCCCGCCCCTCCCGTGCAGTCTGAGGTCATCGGGTCTTGCGAATCGTGAGATGTTAGGCGTCGTCGGTAGACAAGGACGAAAACACGAAACGGGTGGGAAACGGGGCGGGTGTCACCACTCATGTCGAGATGCGCGACGGCGAGGTGCGCTTTTTAACGCAGCCCACGGCACCGTGATGAGAGATGCGAGCGAAGATGCGAGTCCACGTACCGTTGGAGTCGCTCCTGGGAGAGGGTCCAAAGGTGGCACACCTTGAGGCTTGGGGTCATGCCGAGGCTCGCGGTGAGGCGAAGGCTGCGAATCTCCGGCCCCATGCCATGGCGGTCCGCTTCGATGTTGCCCACCGCTCGGGTGCATGGGTATCATGCGCTGAGTCGTGGGTATTGGCGCCTGGGACGCGCTCCTGCCCGAACGGAAGTGCATCTGCGGAGAATCTTGCGCCATGGGGGTCACTAGCAGTGTGTCGAGAGCCCTCGTTGGTTCACAACCAAGTGCAGCCGTAGATGCTCCCGCCACATGACTCTGCAAGCGGGCAGAGGTGCGTTTTGCTCTGCGAGGACGGTTTGCCTTGCTTTTGTGCACCGAGAAGCGTGAAGATGCCTCGAAGAATAAAAGCACGAGGGTGCATGCGAGTGGTAGATGAGTGAAAAGCACAGTGGCGGAGTAGCATTCGAGGCAAAAACGATTAGCATGGAAGGGTAGCGACGCAGCTCGTCAAAGGGCGGTGGACAGATGTGTAGTACACAGTGCATGTTCATTTCACTAGCTAGGTGAATAGCACCTCGTGCAGTGTTGGCAAGAAGAGGAATGTGAAAGTGTCAAAACACAGTTTTACAGTACATTCGTATAGTGCTAGACGTAACTCAAATTTGCACCCCCCAAAAGGGGCACACATTTGAGTTAAGGGGGGGGGGTAATTTTGAGTCCAGAAATGTGCCTATTTTGACTCAATAATTGCCTTTTTCCCCAAAAAAGTGTGCTTGTATGAAGGTGCGATAAATGCATGTGTAATGCAGATTGTGGTTTGAAATTTTGCGGGCATCAATTAAGCATCACTTACAATTGCATTCATGCTGCTATCTATGTTTGGCATGCGTGAAGGTGGTGACAGCTACACGGAGTTTATTGCCAAGGAGGGAGGCGTGATCTAGCAAGTCTGAAAGCTGCAGAGGGATGGCATTCAGCCGCGCAGCAATAAGCAATTCTCCGTGTTGCTGCGGCTTGGATCCGGGAGGATGTCTGCATCAGCGACTATCATTGCCGGCGGGTGTAGCACAGTCACATCGCAATCAAGGATGAAGCGACGCGTCGCTGCAACAAGCACAAAAAGGACGACAGAGGAGGAGGTGGATCGTCACGGGTCAGGCCGACACTGCAGCACATTCACGCCAAGGCCGTGTTGGGGGTCGGGTTGGCACAGATTCGGCAGCAGAGCACAGGGCGCACCGGCGTAAGCAACCACACAGCTAGATCTTTAGTCAATACAAGTTTGCAGCGCATCCATGTACTTCAAACGTGATCCCATTCCATACTGCCCGATGCATAGTGCCGCACACGGCATTGCAACGATTCAGTCCCAGAGACCGAGCGATCATAGGTAAAGCAAATGAATTACACGCCAGTTCAGTCATGTGCCGCGGGACAAGCCAGGTCTACAGAACGGTCAAAACTAGCTGACCGTCAATGTCTCTCACATTCCTGATCCTTTGCTGCACATGGTGCATGAAATGGTAATTTATCGCATTCGCGCATGTTGGTGTTTCACGCCTGCGCGACTTGTCGTCCGCACAAGGGCAAGAAGTCGGAAGCTCTATCTTTGCACCTCGTACTTCTGACAAAAAGACAACACTGAGCATAATGATAACTTCCTGCCTAACCCACATCGCAACATGCTCACCCACGCACACCACCAGTCGCCGCTCGACAATGATTAACTTCGCTGGCGGGACAGGGATACCCGTAGGGAAGCATTTCATATTCCACCAAGATGGGGGCTTGCCCTCCCTCTATCACCTTTGGAACTGGCATAGGTCCTCTACGGCTGAAACATCCTCAGTCCAAAAGGCAGTGCGCCTATTACCTGGGATCTTCCGTGTAGGGAAGTGCTTCCACCTTGAGTCCTCTGCGAAGGTCTGGTGGAAGGAGTAGAGCATGGGCACCGTCCACCGCGTCACTCCCAACGCCCTCGGCGCCCTCAACTTCCGGTGAATCACGTAGGGAAGCTCCGCTCTGCACGCCCGCTCATCGCTCAAAACGGTCCGGATACTTAGGGGGGTGTCGCAGGCCGTGCGCGGGGGTAGGTCGTTGAGTCGCTCAGCGGCGCAGCGCACGCATCGCCAAGAACCAAACATCATGCATCTGCACACAGCAACATATATGCACATACCACAGAGCACACAGGGGGTCGACACATATTTTGACCGGCAGAAACTTTGATATGGTTCTATATTGCCGGTTCTGAAGTTTGACTAGGGCGGGTGCCGGATCTGGTCCAGGGGATCACTTTGACAGCGAGGGGAGGAGGGTCGCGGTTAGGCAGAAAGTCGAGTGCGCACTGTGACTCGCCCGCGCTCACCTGGCAAGCTTCGGCCGTCCTCCGTCTGGGTGATGGCGAAAACCACCGTGGCGGCAGGCTTTAGTGTCCTCGAGACGTTGTGCCGGGCCTTGAGTGACCGAACCGTGTATGGTCGCCCCACGAGCGGCGGGCGTGGGCTAGGTGGTGATGGCCAACCGACTGTTCCGGTGCGTCGCGTAAGCATACAGTTATGCGGGCCGCAGCGAGGGCTACTAATGTGCCGATACCGGTACCCTACAGTTAGCCGTGGGCAGGCGTCCAGCCCTCCTTCCTCTCAGGAATACGGCGCTTGGAGTTGCGACGCCCGATGGCAAACCAATACTTGGCTCCGGCGGCTCGCAGCGTGTGGGGGTGGGTAGGAGCGGGAGGGGGGCCAAAACGCGAGCAAAAAGGTACTGTATCACGATGCTCGGGTTTTGGCTATGTTTTTGATCCCTAATCCGAGCAAAGTGAGCCAAATCTCGTTGTACCAAAAAGGACGAATTTAGGGTTTCGTACATTTGCATTAAGTACTGGGATCTTCGCGTTGGCATGATCGCGGCTTCCAGATTGTGTCGTCAATGGTTTTCGCAACGGCAGGGATCACTCGCCACACCCGTGCCGCGCCCCAAAGGCCTCCTACCTCATAGCCATGTCAAATTCGGCGTGGTCCAACGGCGAGCATATCGAGGGCATGTTTGAGTACATGCAGGTCAATTCTGAGCCCGTGTGGTCAATGTTGCAGCGTCTGGAACCTGCGCTTGGTGCCGATACGGCACGGGACTTGCTGAATAGATTCATCGACCGCTCCTTGGCTGAGGTTCCGGTGGTTCCACGAACTAGTGCGACTCCAACACATGGCAGCGCTGGACATGAAGCAAGCGTCGGGCCTACGGAACGGGAGTCTCCAGCTCAGACTCCGGCGTCTACCTCTCGATGGGGGATGCCCGCACGCCGTGAAACCCTCGCGTCGCCGCCAAAGTTTGGGCAGGAAGCCGCAACCCCAACTCGTGCCCCGACTCGCGTCGCGTCACCTCAACCGATCTGACGCCGCAAAGGTGAGATTCGCAGGTGCATTTGTTTCCTCAAACGGCTTTCATGCAAGCCAAATTAACGGGCGCGTATGGCATGCTTCCTGCGCCGTCGAAGGTTTATGCTTGCCGGAGTCATGCCGGATGCGCAGCGAGACTATGAGCCGTCCAAACACCATCTGGAAAGTGGGGCAGTGAGTACAACAAGGTGTCGCACACGACGGTGAAGCTAGGCGACGACAACGGCGTGCCACATGCTCTACGCCCGAAATTGAAGCCCCATGTGGCTGACTGCGGCATGACCCCAAAGAAGGCGTTGAATCGCTTCATGCCGCAGGAGCTGCGGGACGCGGGAGTTCCCAAAGGGGGCCGGCCCGACTTGCTAAAAAGGTTCAGTGTCGGAAGGGGGCACTCACGATGAGAGGCAAGCAAGGGAGTTCCCGCGTTATCTTCCTTCGCCGACCTGCAAGAGCGAAGGCGCTTTCTGCACGTTATTTAAGGCTGTCGTTGACTCGTACGAGGAGTTGTTTGGGCAACGACCGTCGCCGCATGCCGTGGTATCGGATAAGGGGTGTTGGTGTCCGCGCAGCCATTCCGACTATTCTCCCAAGTGCGAAGGTATGTCCCAAGTATTGCGCTCGCCGCCGGTTTGCTAAAAGCCACCTCCCGCCTGCTTTACTATTTCATGCCACGGGAGATAGCCACACCCCTAGGTACATCATATTCGCGACAGCGTGCCGTAGATTGCTGCGCTGCTATGCAGATTGTCGCGTTAGGGATGCGACAACTGCCAATCTGGCTGTAACACTTTCCTTGCCCGGGTATTTGTTGCATATTTGTATGACAAAATCGCATAGGCTACACGAGAATGCATAATTGCTTGCAAGGTGCTCGCCTGAAAACTTCACACTGGCTTACGCAAGGCCGTAGATTGTTGCGCCCCGCCGCAGATTGTTGCCTTAGGCATGTTTTACATCCATACACGGCTGCAAGCTTTACATTACCCGGATGATGCGGCGTATAGAAGTATTATGCATGCGCATGGGCTCGACGAGAAGACATAGGTGGATAGTTATACCCCCAGGGTACATCATATTCGCGACGTCAAGCCTTAGATTGATGCGCTACGCCGCAGATTGTTGCCTTCGGCAGGCGGTAAATGCCTACATGGCTGAGACAATTTGCTTGTCCGGGTCTTTGTTGCATATTTGTATGACAAAAGCGCATAGGCTTGAAAAGAATGTACGATTGCTAGCGAGGTGCTCGCCTGAGAACAGCTTCCCTTTGGCTTACGCAAGCCCTAGATTGTTCCACCCCGCCGCACATTGATGCCTTAGGCATGTTTTAAATCCATACACGGCTGCAAGCCTCACGGTACCCGTATAATGCGGCATATAGAAGTATTATGCATGCACATGGTCTCGACGACACGACACAGGTAGATAGCCACACCCCTAGGTACATCATATTGGCGACGGCGAGCCCTGTGAGATTCAGATGTGACATACGGGTGACGAAGCACTACCGTACCGGTACCACTATTATCCGTGAAAGCTGCTGCTGGTGGCGGCATGTCCATCCAGTTACGTGCGAGTACATCCGGCGTTATTGCCGGCGGGCGATAAATCCTTTTTGTAATCATTGAGGTAGTCGTACATGACGTGTGATGTGTTACATGGCACTGAAGTATAAGGTGCGAGGTTGTCCGTGTAGTACCGGGTAGTACCGGGTGGTACCGGGTAGTACGCGATATAATTATTAAGCCGGTACCGGGTATCTAGTACGAACCGGGGCGCGATGACGAGTCGTCCTGTGGATAACTACGACTATTAGTACATGGGAGCGCAAATCGCAGCCGTACTATTCGGCTCGGGGCCTGCCTGCCGTCCGATCAAAGGTCATCAGACGGGCGGTTTGGCTGCCATGTTTTGCCAAAGAGTGCTCACGTTACATAAATATTTATAGGGGGAGGGCGGGGGCAGGCAGCGGTTTGCCGAAGAATGTTTGAATTGCAATATTCGCGACAGCTGCAATCGGGGAATGTGGCCCCGGGGGGGGGGGGGGGGGGGGAGGCGGGCGGGCGTGGTCCCCCCGCCGCCCCCCCCCCCCCCCCCCCCCCCGCCCGCCGCTCCCGCCGGGGGAGTGAGGGGAGGGGGGTAAGGGGGCGGGGGCTTGTTCTTGTTCTTGCGTGCCCGGGGGACCCTCCGCTTCGACGATCTCGCTGCCTCCGCCTCCGCCTCCGCCTCCGCCTCCGCCTGGGCCTCCGACTCCGCCTCCGACTCCGCGACCGTCAGTTTCTTACCTCGGCGCTTCTTCACTGGCCTCTTCCGCTTCTTGTCATCCGTCAGTGTATTCACCACCCCGGGAGGCTGTGCCGTCGACGACGCCGCCATGAGCTTCCTTACCTTGGCGTCGGGACGCCCCTTGTGCCCAGACGCCCACAACCAGCCACAATCGTTTCGCCTTTAAGCGGCTGAGGATGCGGCCTCCTCGGCCACCACGAGTTGCGCCGCTGGCACTGTGGAAGCCTTGGCGTTGAGGTGGGCCTTACGGCGCTCCCGGACGAACCTGCGCGCGGCACAAGTTAGCCACGAGTGGGTGCGTGCTAATGTGGAGGATGGAGTGTTTTGTTTCGCGCCCACCTTGTCACGCGTTTCCTCATGTCTTTCTCGTCCTCCTCGATGCCGGCGGCGCGGACACGCGAGACAACAAGGCTCGCCGCCCACTTTTGCCCGGGGGGGCGAGGTCTGCCATGGCGCTGTGAGCGGTGAAGGGGGGGGGGGGGCGGCCGAGGTGGAGAAACTAACACCCAGTCGACGACCGCCTTCCGCAGCAGTCAACGACACATCGGAGGCGAGGAGCAGCGCGCCACTACTATTTATATGCACGTATTGTCAAGAGCTAGTCGGTGCGGCATTGTGTCGGTGTAATTTCGCAATGTTTATTGTTGAAGTAGCACAGCGTAATGGATACGGCGAGTGAATCCGGGATAATATGTGCGGTAGGGCGCGCGTATATGTGCGCGACGAATGTGCGCGCGCAGCGTTGTGCGGCGGTGTGCGGCGGTGTGCGGCGGTGTGCACCGATGTTAATATAGTGTGAATATTATATCGGCCGTAGACGATCAGGTCTGGCAGCACCGCCCGTGCTTGTAAATAAGCGACAATGGATCTAGTCTCCCGCTAGTCTGTGCACCCCCAACGCACTCCGCAAGCCTCGCCTCCATCCGCGTCGGAACCGGTAGTAAGTGTTGTTGTGTGCGCACATCGCGACAACATTACACGGTGGCAATTGCAATTAGCGGTGGATAATGTGAAGGCGTTTTCGAAATCGACAGAGAATGAGGCGGTGCTGGCGGAGTGCATTGGCGGTGCATAGAATAGCGTGTTGCTGGGGTTTTGGCTGCATCGGACGCCGTATTCCCACCCATCCGGCACGGAATGTCCGGTTTTCACACATTTGTGTGTTAGTAAAGTGTGAATATTACGCGTCTTTTACGCCGGGTGGATGGGCATCCGGCGTCCGATGCACCCAAATTATTTGCAGCACGCTACTCTACGCACCCCCAACGCACTCCGCAAGCCTCGCCTCCATCCGCGTCGGAACCGGTAGTAAGTGTTGTTGTGTGCGCACATCGTGACAACATTACACGGTGGCAATTGCAATTATTAGCGGTGGATAATGTGAAGGCGTTTTCGAAATCGACAGAGAATGAGGCGGTGCTGGCGGAGCGCATTGGCGGTGCATAGAATAGCGTGTTGCTGGGGTTTTGGCTGCATCGGACGCCGTATTCCCACCCATCCGGCACGGAATGTCCGGTTTTCACACATTTGTGTGTTAATATAGTGTGAATATTACGCGTCTTTTACGCCGGGTGGATGGGCATCCGGCGTCCGATGCACCCCAATTATTTGCAGCACGCTACTCTACGCACCCCCAACGCACTCCGCAAGCCTCGCCTCCATCCGCGTCGGAACCGGTAGTAAGTGTTGTTGTGTGCGCACATCGTGACAACATTACACGGTGGCAATTGCAATTAGCGGTGGATAATGTGAAGGCGTTTTCAAAATCGACAGAGAATGAGGCGGTGCTGGCGGAGTGCATTGGCGGTGCATAGAATAGCGTGTTGCTGGGGTTTTGGCTGCATCGGACGCCGTATTCCCACCCATCCGGCACGGAATGTCCGGTTTTCACACATTTGCGTGTGAATATATATAGTGTGAATATTACGTACGCGTCTTTTACGCTGGGTGGATGGGCATCCGGCGTCCGATGCACCCCGAATCTCACCAACACGCTACTCTACGCACCCCCAACGCACTCCGCCAGCCCCGCCTCTTTCCGCGCAGGTCCTACGTTCCATTGTATGTATATACATACGTACATATACTGCTCCGAAACCAGCCCAAACTTAATGAGTGCACAAGTGT
>VCJN01002710.1:0-63836 GCA_006384855.1 Tetraselmis striata
CTTCTTGCTCCTTCTCGGTACAAGGTATGGTTGCCCGGTTTGAGGATGCTGGCGTGGAGTTCACTCCTTCTACTTGGGCGGTCGCATACGCTGATCACGTGGCACGTTGCTCTGGGGGCGACTCCAATCACGCCGCACACGAGTGGGCGGCACATGGCCTTTCCGACATTTGCCACGACGTGAAGTCCGCGCTGGGCGTGGGTGTCCAGATCCTCACGGACCCGTCGGTGCTTGTTTCTCTCCCGAAGGGCAGCGACGGGCGGCCTGCCGATGTTGGGCTTTTTGGGTATGGCGGCATCCGCGGAAACACGGTTGCTGTCGATACCACCATTGCCCCTATCCTCGGCGTGTCAACCTCGGATCCAACGAAACGACTACTTTGCGGGCTGCAGAGCGCCGCAAAATCCAGAAGTATGACGAGGGTGTCCGAAACGCTGCCGGTATGTTTCGCTTTGTTCCCTTCGCCGTTTCCGAGTTTGGCTCGCTGGCCCCGCACGCCGAGGCTTTCTTGGTGGAGCTCGCGAAAGCTAGCCAAGCACACACTGGCCAAAAAATCGGCCAACTCTTGTCTGCGTGGCGCCGCCGTTTCTCCGTGCTCATCAACATGGCACATGCAGACAACGTTCTTGGCGGGGTCGCGGCCGCGCGTGCGGCACGTGATGGTGCTCCTGCGCCTGCGTCGCTCGTCGGCATGTGTTGCTATGACCCGGGTCATTGGCTGCAAGCGTCCTCGCCACAGCTGATAGCCTACCCCGGGGCGGGGGTTCCTTAAGTTCCTGGCAGCTAAGTGACTTCGTGGTTCCCTTGGCTCTTTCTTGGTTCTTGGCTCCCTGTCCACGTGCTCGACCTTGGTTTCAGGCTTAAGTCTCTCTTCTGCTGGCAACCTTTCATAGTTGCTGTTAGTTCTGTTGTAGTGCGCTTCTGTGGAGGCCCTGATGTAATTAATTATGTTAAAAAAAGTTGCTATCCGGTACACCAGACGATTGCGGGCAGCGAGCGGGCGCAAGCCAAGCCAAGGGCAGCTTCAGCGAAGTGCCACCCATACTCATAGTCCAGCGCACCCCCGGCTTCGCTGCGAGCACCCGGGATTTAGCCACCATGATGCGGCACGTGGCCAAGCACGCGTCCTATAGTGACAAAGGCAATAGGTGCGCGTGCTGCGCGCCGCGATCGCCCACCGGCGCGCCCGTTCAGTATCGGACGGGCCTGACTAAACTCACCTCCGGCGGCTGGCGCGCCCATCTCGCATCTGCAGGTATGGCAGCCTAAACCAGGACGCGGTGTTTGTGGAGAAGGTGGAGGGGGCGGGCGGGGCCGGCGAGCATCCGGCGTACGTGGCGGCGGTGCTGGACGGGCACGGCATGCTGGGCGAGGAGAGCGCCGACATCGCGGGAAAGGCCGTCGTGCGCTACCTGGTGCGAATGCTGCAGAAGCGGACGGGGGGCGCGGGCCCGCTGCCGCGGGAGGAGGGCGCCGCGCTGATGGGCAAGGCCTTCGAGCGCGCGCACACCGCCAGTCTGCAGGTGTACGAGAGCCCTCCGAAGACGTACGACTACCCCAAGGCGAGCCCCCCCCTCCCGGGGCTGCTCTAGTCGTGCGTGGTTTTACCATCCCGCCAGGCTTCTCAATTAGGTAGCGATAAGTTTGCAAGCTGCAGCTGCTTGGTCGCTGGCGCCTTGGCCTGCCGGTCCTCGTGTACCAGCACTGACACGCCAGCCATATTGTGACACTCAAACAGCCGCCCGTATGGCCCGGCGCTTGATTGGCCCAGCCGGATCCTTTGGACTGCCGGATCCTGCCTCATGTCCCCCACCCCCACCCCCCCGCCCCCCGCCCAAGACGCCACGCACTCACTGCTGGTACCGTGGGGCACGTGCAGGGAGCAAAGCAGTGCAAGTCGTACACGCTCGTAAAGGTAGAGGGCGAGTACTGCTACACACACGGCAGACATGTGAGCCACCTGCCCGTTTCCCCTCTCCACTTTCCCTCTGCCTGCTGCTGCGGTGGGGGCCCAGGCGAGGGGGGCGCGGCCCTGAGCTGTGGCGGGGCGTGGGCGGCGTGCAGGAGGAGCGGCTGGTGGAGTGCGGCACCACCTGCACGGCGGCCGTCATCCAGGGCGCGCACGTGCTGCTGGCTCACGTGGGCGACAGCACCGCGGTGCTGGGCTACGCGGACGACGAAGCACAGGACTACGAGGGGGAGGCGGCCACGGCGGACCACAGCTGCCGGAACGAGGCGGAGGCGGAGCGCTTGGCGATGGTGCCGGGCGCCGTCATCAGCGACGACGACCCGCCCTACCTGCGCGTGGGGGAGGGCGACTGGGCGGTGCGCAGCTCGGCCCCCCCAGTGCGCGGCCTTCACTCCCCAGGGAGCACTGCCCTCATGCCCTGTGCGGCGGCGCTGGTGTGGGGTGGCGCAGGGGTACGAGATCGGGATGACGCGCGCGCTGGGGCACCGCATGCTGCCCAAGTACGGGCTGCTGAGCGAGCCGGAGGTGACGCACCTGGAGCTGGAGCCGCGGCACTGCTGCCTCATCATCGCCAGTGACGGGGTGTGGCCGTACGTGCCGCCCGGCGAGGCGGTGCGGCTGGTGATGGGGGAGGTGGACAACGGGGCGTCCGCGGCCGCCGCCGCCAAGGCGCTGGTGAAGCACGCGGTGGAGATGGCGATCGACAGCGAGGACTGCAACGCGGACAACACCACCGCCGCCGTCTTCATCTTCGACTCCTGACCTGCGCCCCCACCCCCCCCCCCCTTAACTCTGCAGCAGCCTGCATGATGGACCCGCACATGGGCCCGTCGTTGTCGGCGCCAGGCCCCCTCCATGGCCCCTCACGCTGCACCCCGCAGAGCGGGCACTGCATTCTTCCCCCGCTGCGCGGCTTCACTCACACCATGCATAGGATGACTGCGAGCACACAATATGTGTCCTGTCATAAACAAGCGCCCCTGAATGCGCACACAGCGATGTTTCCATGAATGCGCGCCACGAATTCATTTGTTGAAGATTTTCAACCATCTTAACATCTTGTTTCGTCAGCAGCTTGCCGCCCGCACATGCTGCAGCTGCTTCGTCAACCTACCTGTGCCGGAGAAAGGCGGGGGGGGGGGGGGGGGGGGGGGTCATGCGCAAACGACGTGCTGGTCCATGTCGCACGTCGGGGTTGGGAGGCGGAAGCCCATAGCCGGGAGAGTGTCTGGTTACAGAGAAGTGAGCAGGCCCGGTGCGCCGAACGCCTATATGGCGGGCGCGATGCGGTGCCCGCGGCGCGTGCGTAGCGCGGTGCTCGTACCACTCAGATATGTGCTAAAGTACTAATACGCATACCCTAGCTACATTGTCTGGTGTACAGCAGTGGCAGCACCACTGGTGTCAACAGGGGGGGTGGTCTGGCAGCGCATTGCCTTGTATGTGGAGCCACGCTGCGCAGCTCACACCGTTGCATGGACGTAGCACCCAAAAGCACTTTGCCCTTAGTGGGTCACAACTCACAACACGACCCTACGGCACGGCGGGTCACCCCCTGCATGTGGCAAAGGTAGGTTTTGTGTGTGTGTTGGGGGGGTGGGGGAGGGGCTGCTGGAGCTTCGTGCATCCGCTGCTCCGGAGAGGCGCCACCAAATACACTCAACCACAAATACCGCACGAGCGAGGGGGTTGCTTCAACAGCCCACAAGGCCATAACATTCCAGGGCGCTAGGGGGTTGCCTGCCCCCGGGGAGCCCTTCGCATGAAATGCTGGCAGGGTGTGTGCACCAGGAGGCAGAGCCGCAGCGATCGTGAAATTAAACTCTGGTTTCACGGCGCCCCGGCTATCAGCACCGGCATCGCCAGCACCGTCGACACTGGAGCTAAAGTGGTCGGACGGTCATGGGAGATTGGGCGGTGCTGGAAATGTTGAGGATGGCGAGCGGGCTGGGGCCGGGATTGAACCGCCACCCCCGCAAGCTGGAAGGGCAGCCCAGGAGGTCAGTGACGACGACTGCCCTTGACCTTCCACACCCGGCATGACGAGAGCGAAGGCCCGCGGAGCGGGAGGGGGCGTCACGCCTGGCGGTCGGCCCGGTTGGCGCTCAGCTGCAGGCGCGCCGAGCGCCGCAGGGCCGAGGCGGCCTTGGGGGTGATGGCGGCCGGCGGCGGCGTCTGTAGGTTCTGGGCATCAAACATGCGGATGAGGTTGGCGGTGGTGGTTGGCGGCGGGGTGGCGGACGGTGTCGGCGCCCCCGCCTCCGCGTGCCGTGCGGGGCGGGCGGGCTGCTTGCCGCCGGAGCGCGAGGGCTGCCGGCACGTCTCTGCCTCCGACTTGGGCTGGCTGCCCGGATTAGGAGGAGAGGAGGAGGAGGAGGATGCTTGGACACCTGGCTCGGAGGTGCGGGCAAGCCTGGCCTTCCCGCCCTGAGTTACGCCCGCCTCCTCAGCCTGCAACATGAAGCAGGTGCAACGTAAGGATTATGAATGTGCCTTGCCGCAGTAGCATGTGCTATGGAACAAGAACACTGCGAATACGACGCTGCCCTGCCTGCCAGAGGTGAAATATAGGCGGAACGACAGCGGGTCGGTGGCGAATGTTTTTTTTTTTATGTCGCATGCAAGCCCAATTTGAGGCTTCTGATAAGGGTCGTTATAGGAGCGCCGGCATCCCTGTAGCAGGAATAGATTCAAGCTTCATACTGCATAAGTCATACACAATGACATTTCCTCATTACATGATCTCACAAACTCATGCTCGCCCAATCGACGCTCAATCGATGCCCAACTCATGCTCGCCCATAATCGATGCCATCACTGCCCGCACGAGCATGTGGGCATAAAAGTATATCATCAATCCATTTGCTTCCCACAGAAAGCTAGCAGACTTTGTCCGGGTACGGCATAACCGCTGTGATTAATACACGGTATGCTGTACAATGACATGGGGTCATTTGCTGGGTGATGACCCTCCCCCCTTCCAAGCTAGTTGTTTTTCGTTTGTGTATCATGTGGAAAGGCACAGGGACACGCGGCAGCGCCATTCTGATGGGGTTGGCGGCGTAATTCTGATTCTGATGAGGAAGGGCCGCGGGGGGGGGGGGGGGGGGGGGGGGGGGCGCACTGGCGGGTGGGCGCCATCCAGCTCCGCCTGCGGCGCGTACGCATAGTTGCACTGATTGAGCATCGCCTCCAGCTGCTCCCCCGGCTGCGGCTTGCGGGCCGAGCGCCGCACCTGCGCGATGGCGCCACACCGAGGAGCCGCGTGTCGGCGTGGCCATCAGCACGTGCTGCTTCGCTGTCCTGCTGCAGAGATGGCGCATACCGCCGGAGGCACCCACCTGCGTGAGGACGACGCTGGAGCCAAGCTCCTCCGCCGGGCGCTGCTTCACTCGCACCGGCGTCAGCAGCTCCAGGCGCCCCATCGCCTCGGCCGTGGACGCCAGCTCCGGCACCGCGCCGCCTGGAGAGCGGCCAACCACGCAGCACCGCCAGATCAGCGACGCTCGACGCGCCGGCGGAGTGCTACCACTCATGGTGCTACTTCCCGGCACCTCCAGGGCTGCCTAATGTCACTGCCAGACACGGCTGCCAGCTCACCCGCCAGCGCCTTGAGCTCCCGCATCAGGCGGGGCGCGGTGCCGGGCGTCTTCACGCGATGGGGGCTGCCGAGCTGCCGCGCGCGGCGCTGCGGCGTGGCGGCCGAGTCGGGGGCCGCGGGCTCCGGGGCGTCGCCAGCGGGGGTGGAGTCAAAGGACAGCTCCCGCGCCGGTGTGGGCCCCTCCGGGGGCGACTGCCGCGGCGGCGGCGCGGCCTCCGCCTGGCCAGCTGCCACGTCGGGCGACGGGTCCATGAGGAGGGCCTCCAGTGCGTTGTGGAGCGCGGCTGTGGGGCGTGCGCCGCGCTTGATGCCCGTCCGCAGAAGCGCTGCCGCGGACTGTCAACAACGTCGATCATCGAACGGAAAGATTTAGACAGAGGATCGGAAGGGGATCGGAAGGGGGGGGGGGGGGGGGGGGGGGCGCAGAATGTGTGGCGAGCCAAAGACATTGCGCTCGACGGCGGTTGCGGGACCTTGTCGTCGCCCGCGTCATGCTTGGCCTCGGCGCCACGTAGCCAGTACTCCGCGTCCGTTGCGTTAGGCAGCCGTCGCAGCGACGCCGCTGACAGCGGTGCGTCGCTGGGGGGCAGTTGCTGTCGCCAGGACTGCCCGCTCGGGGCGCGGCGGAAGCTGAGCGGGGTCTTGGGGTTGCGCTCGCCGAGCTGGCGCGCGGCGGAGTCGGGGGCGAGCGGTGTGGAGGGCGGACGGCTCGGAGCGGCTGCGGGCGTGGCGCTTTTGGTGGAATCTTTTTGAGGGCAGGCGATGCGGGAGAGGGGGCAGGTTCCGGCTCAGCGCAAGAGCAGGCAGCGTTGGCGTCGCTGTGTCGTGAACAAACGTCCGGTGGCGAACGCGAGGGTGCTTACCGAAGACAATGCGGCGTGCGCGCGGCATCTGCGGGGTGCCCTGTTCCTCCTGCATGCAGAGTCGGGCGTCAGCTGCAGCGCTGTATTTTTGCCCTTGAGTGGGATAAGCAGGGCGATCCATAACTGAGTTGGTGCCTAAAACGGCCGCCGCAGAGTGCGTTGCTGTTGCCAGTCCTGTCCCGGCGCCCGTGGGACGAAATCAAAAGGGGGGAGGGCGCACCGACTTGGCACCTGGTGCGTACAGTTGCACCCCCTGCTCCCGCGGCTGCTGCGGCTGCACACCGGCGGGGAGAGCTGGCTGAGAGGCTGGTGCGGCCGGCTGCGGCGGTTGGGGTGCGGGCGCGGACCGCTCCACGTGCTGGTCGAGCGCAAAGTTGCGGTTCCACTGAGGCAGCTGCAGCAACGGATCGACCGCCAGTCGCCGAAAAGGCGACGCTGGCGGGGCCATGATGAGACCCTGCGGACCGCAGACTAACACTGCCCTGCACGCGCGGTGGAAACAGTCGTCAGTGCCTAGCTATGATCGGACGGACCGAGAAAATCCTCGTCACCGGCCTCCATCACCTTTGCCCTTATTTTCTGTGTTAGTATTTACCCTTCTGCCGCCGAGACGGGGCTTCTAGCGCGGGCACCGCGATCCGCGACCACCCGCCCTTCAGCACCATATATCGACCTGTCCGAGTAACCCTGCCCCTTCCCCCTGCCTTTTGCCCCTGCCCCGAGTATAGCCCATTGCTGTGATGTGTGGCTGCTGTTGTGCTGGCGTTGAAGTTCCACCGCGCGGCGGCGTTGACTGCTAGTTTTGCCATGTTTGACCGGTCGCCCCCGCGACGGCCCACGACGCCCCGTTCCGCCCCTGGCCTGCCCCAGCTAAGGCGGCCCGGCAAGCAAAGTTCAAATACCCTGGGAGTGGCGCTCACTTGCTTCCTGTCAGGCCTTGGTGCCGTCCACTCGGTGCGTTGCTGCCAACGCTGCTACAGTGTTATCTATCTCAAGGCTGCTGGGAGTTCGAGACGGGCAGACTGTGCTCGCCTGGCAGATTCACGCAACAGACCTTCGCTCCGCTAGACTTTATCCATCTCTGCTCACCCTGACCATCTCGCTCACCGCGCGCCATGCGTTGCTGCGGCACCGCCCGTCATCCCATCACATGATTCTCATCGTCCGCCCGGGCGCGGCGTCCCGCCCCCGAAAGGCGCCGCGCGCGCAACATCTCATCGCGTTCGCGCTGACGTACCGTAGTTCTTGGTAAAGTACACGTACGATCGTAACGCAGTAAAGTACGAGCAGCATTAGATAAATAAGATTATTGCGTATAATATTATATATGACTATAAATATGAGGCGCGATGACGATTTGAAATTCGTTAAAAAGCCGATGATATAGTCGCTAATCCGCTTATAGGGTTTCCCTACCCGCTGCTATACCGACCTGCTGGATCCCGGATATGGGATACAGAGAGGGACGGTAGGGAGCGGCGGCGGCGGTCCGCCCCGGCTCCCCGCTGCTTGCCGGCCGCGCGTCACATGCGCATGTAGTTGCACCGCGCGCTCAACCTTTCTTCGGCGCTCTCGCCACTACCCGCGAGCCAACCCGCTAGCAGCCACCTACCGCTCCCGGCTCGTGCGGTTATCCGCGATAACCAACTCGCTCCCGGCTCGTGCGGTGGGCCTACAACTGCAAACAGTTGTGCAGACAGGAGGAGTAAGCGGCGCCAGAAGTCATCCGCCTGTTGCCCCGCCGACGAGGTGCCAGCATAGCCCGCGCGACATCCCGCACCGCCCTCGCCCGGTTGGCAGTCGGGGCCAGGCGACCTCGAGCTGCCAATCCTGAATCATACCCCCCCCCCTTCCGCTCCTGCCCCCCTTTAACCCTTCCGCCACCCATATGGGCCCCACAGATGCCGTGCTGCATGCACCCGCATTCCGCGCAGGCCGCCACCGGATGAAATAAATAAACTCGTTCCTCGCCGGCTGAGACACGGCCATCTAGGGTACTGAGGGAAGAGGGAGCTCGCACGCGGAGGGGGGAAGGGAGGGGGGGGGCATTGAAGCACTCCATCACTCCATGTGGTTTCCTTTTTGATTCCGCGGCATGCGTGCTGAGCATGCCGCCTGCACCTCGGGGATTGCAGGAGCCCGGAGCAGGACAGCGTCGGCGCAGAAAGGGGAGGCACGATGGGCAAGCACAGCAGCACAGCGGAGACGCTGCAGCGGCGGCGCTCCTCGCAGGGGTCGGTGGGCTCCTTCGACCTCGGCGTCGCGCGCCGGCTGAGCCTCGGCAGCGTGGGCACCTCGCTGTCTGGCTTCAGCGACGGGTCGTATGAGGACCTGCAGGTATCCGCACCAAGCAGCTTCCCCGTCCACCCACCTCCTCCCTGCCGCGCCACCGCTAGCTGCTCGACATCGCGGGGCACAGCACCCGGGCACGGATGGCGCCTGCGGTGGGCTGACTCGGCGCATGCGCGGGCCGCTGTGTCACCTGCAGGGCAGCCCCTCCTTCAACTGCGAGGTGGAGATGCAGCTGGCGCATGACGGGCCGATGGTGGCCGTGGAGGCCCGCAAGAGGTACGCCCAGCTGCCTCCTCCACTTACCGTTACCATGACGCCGCAAATTTCCGGCTCTGCCCCCCCCCCCCCCCCCCCCTCCTCCTGCCCCCCCACCCCTTCGCTGATCGCTCTCGCATGCCCCGCCTGCAGCCGCCCGCAGCACAGCCGCGGCGGGCGGGTGTCCACGGACGGCTCCAATGCGCGCAGCGCCGGCAGCGCCGCCAACCTGCAGGACAGCTTCGACGACTGGCTCAGCCCCGGGGCGCAGCTGCACCTCGGCCCCAGCCGCCGCAGCGACTCCGAGGCCAGCGCCGCGCCGCCCGGCTCGATCGACTCGGCCTTCAGCCTGGGCGCCCCCTCGGCGGCGGCGGTGGCGGCGGTGCGGCAAGATCCGGCAGCGAGGACGGCGCCCCACCCTCCCCCTCCCCCTCCCCCTCCCCCTCCTCCTCCTCCTCCTTCTTCACAGCAGACACCACCATAAGCGCCGCAACGAGCCGGGGCGCCAGGCTGCGCGCTCCGCCGCCCAGGTGATGCTCCCCACAGCCTCGCCCACATCCCGCACGCGACAGTGACTCGCGGAATGCCTCTCATCCTTGCGAGAAGTTTCTGCGCACCAATGATACGTGTGGCCGCAAAAGCGGATTGACCAAGAGAAGAGAGAACCGCCCACCCCCAACGTGGGCATCTTTATGCTCTTGATATCACGTATACATTCCGTTATAGAATATCGGAACATTGCATTGGGTTCACGGGTCGGGAAAAGAATGTATTATTTTGCAGCATTGGGCCGGAAGATCGGTGTGGTATTCGCGGTGTATTCAGATGGATTTCTTCATGGGGGTTTTCTCTCTACGCGTGGGGGGGTGAGGAGAGGCAAGGGGTTCAAACGACAATGTACCGCGAACCGAAAGTGTGGTTACGGTAGTATAACGAGCATGAGGATGTGGGATCCAAGTGGGGCGCCGGTGTGATGTTTAAATGGATAAGTGTATTGAGTTAATGGACAAGTGTATTGGCAGCGTGCTGTAGGTTCCTTTTAATAAATGCGGTGGTCGCGCCCCTCCCATTGTTTTGTGATGCGGCACGGTGTTGTGCGCTGCTGAGGTTGTGCGGGTGTGCGGGTGGGCCGGGTGCCAGGATGCCGGACTGGGGCAAGCGGGAGCTGGACGAGGTCGGGCTCGGCGGCGGCGGGGGCGGCAGCCTCAGCCTGAGCAGCGAGACGGGCAGCCGCGACTCGCTGGCGGAGCTGGCGGCGCTGCAGGCCGCCATCCTGCAGGAGGGCGGGGACGACGGGGGGTGGGCGCCCCTGGACCAGCCGCCGCAGCAGGGGGGGGAGCCGCGGGAGCAGGAGCAGGGGGAGGAGGACGGCGAGGTGGGGCGCAGCTAGCTTTCCGCCACAGTGAGCCGGGCCCTACATGGCGTGGGCGGTCGTGCCACCGCGGCGGTGCGGCTGACGGCTGGCTGCGGTCTGTGTGCCGGCTTCAGGGTGAGGAGGAGATCGGCGGCGGGCTGGGGGGCGACTGGGAGCACACCATGCGGCTGGGCAACAGCATGCTGGCGGCGCTTGCCGACCCGCAGCTGGGCGGCTTCCAGCTGGCGGTGCCGGCGGAGGGCGGCGAGGCGCTGCCGGTGCATATGCTCGCCACCCCGCGCCTCTCTGCCATCGCCGAGGAGGCCGAGGAGGGGGAGGGCGAGGAGGAGGGCGAGGAGGGCGACGGCGCGGAGAGCTCAACGACAGCGGGCGTGGAGGCGGCGCTGGCGGCCGCGCTGGAGGCGGCTGAGGCGGCGAGCTCGGTGAGCGGCGCCACCACGGCAGCGGTGGAGTCGGCGCTGGCGTCCGCCATCGAGGCGCCGGAGGTGGCGAGCTCCGTCAGCGGGGCCACCACCGCGGGCGTGGACGCGGCGCTGGCGGCCGCGCTGGAGGCGGCGGAGGCCGGGAGCTCGGTGAGCGGCGCCACCGCGGCGGCGATCGAGGAGGCGGCGGAGGCGGTGCGCGGCCTACTGGGCGGCATCGAGGAGGAGGACGAGGCGGGCGAGGGCGAGGGCGAGGGCGGGGTGGCGGACTGGGGAGGCGGCGGGGGTGATGGGGAGGTCATGGGCGGGGAGGAGGCGGGAGAGCCGGCGGAGGTGTTCGCCCCAGAGGCGGCGGCTGATTACCTGCTGGCGGGAGGGGAGGCGGCGCTTGGCGTTGCGGACGCGCCGGGAGAGGGCGAACGTGCGGCGGCGTCAGAGACGGCGGCCGGGGGGGTCTGCCGCGAGCGGCGCGGCGGAGGCCGAGGAGGCCGTCCTGTCGTCCGTGGGGAGCGCCCGCTCTGCCGCCCGCCAGGGCACCCGTCAGCAAACGGAGGGGGCGCAACCGCCCGCGCCGTCAGAGGCGGCAGCGACAGCGGAGGAGGAGGGGAAGGAGGAGGAGGAGGAGGAGGAGGAGCAGGAGGAGGAGAAGGAGGCAGCGGTGTCCAGGGAGGCGCGGGCCTTGCCGGCAGTCCAGCCCCTGGACGGCTGTGCGTCAGCTGCAGATCTGCCACGTCCAGCTGGGGAGGCGCCTGCGGAGGAGGTGCCCCCGCCACCTCAGCACCTGCGCGCATCCCCCCCCCCCCCCCCCCCCCAACCCCCCCCCCCGGCCTTTTGCACAGGTGCATACATTCATGCCTGCCTGCCTGCCTGCCTGCGCCTCGTCCCCACCGGCTGCGCCCTCCCATCCAGCCGCTGCGGCTCCATGCCCTGAAACAGCCGCTGACGCTCCCTTGACCTTGACCTTGACCTTGCCTTGCCCCCCCCCCCCCCCCCCTGCCCCCCCGTCCCATGCAGCTCCTCCGGAACCGCCACAATGTGCCCCCTCAACTCCCCGAGACCGACGTGTAGCCGCTTCCTTAATGAGTCCGCCCGCCAGCAGGTGCCCCGCCCCACCGCCAGCGACCGAACAATCGCCCAATCTTTCCTGCCTCACTGCCCTCACTTGCTGACCGGCACGCAATCCGACTGCTGCGGTGCGCCCGCCAGGTCGCCGCCACCGCAGGCCTCCGCCCCCAGGCCCGCCGGCGCGCAGGCGGCCGCCCGGTGACGCCGCCGCCCCGGCAGCCGGCGCTGCTACCCCTCGCCAGCGGCAGCTGGATGGCGGTGCGGGGCCATGCCCCCCCCCCCCCCCCCCTACCCCCCCATCCAGCACCCCCTTTTAGGTTTAATTGCCTACTACTCCGATTTGCCTTTGAGTAAGCACCGACATTGCCATTTGATCCAGCCGCCGTACCGTCACTTTTGCACCTCCGCCTGCTTCGGGTTCACAGCCGAGGCAGATTCCCAACGGTGCCGGCGCGGTAATAAGCGAGTAACAGTGCGAATATCGGTCATAGGCGGTGGGGCGGGGCACCTACCACCCTGCCAGAGGTCAAATACCGACGACACTATGCACAGCACGCGTACCGGGCAGGTAGGCGTGCATTTCAAATCTACGCCCTTCATGCATTCGTGTATTATTCGTGCATGTAAGAATGCCAGTAAATACTAATAATGCTGGTAAATACTAATATAAATGCCCATATCTATATAATTATGGGTATTGACGCGTGTGGTTCAAATGCGCCGGTTACAACATCGCCCACCCTTTCAATTTTCCAGGTTTAGCCTTCCCGTTTTGCATGGTAGGGGCAGTTTGTATTGATTTCGGATCCTTGGGCCTGTATGCGTGAAAAGTACGCGTAATGCCGATTCCGTACGCTGTGTAGCGAAACTATAGCGGATGTTGATGGGGTGCACAGCCGAGGCAGATTCCCAACGGCGCCGGAGCGGTAAGAAGCGAGTAACAGTGCGAATAAGCGCCCGCCCACCCTGCCAGAGGTCAAATATCGACGACACTATGCACAGCGTGCTTACCGGCCAGGTAGGCGTACATTTCAAATCTACGCCCTTCATACATTCGTGTATTATTCGTGCATGTATGAAGGACGTAGATTTGAAATGCACGCCTACCTGCCATGTAAGAATGCCGGTAAATACTAATAATGCTGGTACATACTAATATCAATGCCCATATCTATGTAATTATGGGTATTGACGCGTTTGGTTCAAATGCGCTGTTTACAACATCGCCCACCCTTTCAATTTTCCAGGTTTAGCCTTCCCGTTTTGCATAGTAGGGGCAGCTCGTATTGATTTCGGGTCCTTGGGTCTGTAAGCGTGAAAAAGTACGCCTACACGCCGATTCCGTACGCTGTGGAACGAAACTATAGCGGATGTTCTTACGGGTTGCATGCAACCCCAATTCGAGGCTTGTAACAATATAGGTTTTTTCCACAGGCGAGACGACCCCCGTGCAGAACGGTGTGCTGGCATGAAACTAGGGAAGCGGTGCATTGGCAGGGCGTAGTAGGGGAGCGGGACTGCTTGGATGCCGTGTCCTCCGTCCGGTGTGCATCGGCCGGATGGGACTGAATGGAGTCTCATGCCACTCCGAGGCACCGCGCCGGCAAACCTACACCAGCAGCACTGCCCCTGCGAAGCGACCACGCCCCCCCCCCCCCCCCCCTCCCCGCGTTATGCGTGTGGCTGTGAAGGGCTTGGAGGCTTCATCATTATGAAAACCGCCGCGGCGTCAATCGGCAGCTTCAATAATTCACCCCGGATCTTTGCGATTTCCATTCCGTGCTCCGGTAGTCATGCGCCCCCAACGCACCGACAAGACAAGCGGTGCCCCCAACACGCTGCCGCGCCTGGCGTGGACAGCCCTGCATGCCAACCCTAGTCAACACTGTTTAGGATTTTAGGTTTTTAGGGTTTTCTGTGTACACGCAGTGAACGAGCCGGTGACATTTGTGTCTTTCTCGGTGGCGCGGGTCCATTCCGCGAGCTGTTGCCCGCGTGCCTGGCTCTGATGCCGCCCCTTCCCCCCCTTCCTCGGTATGATGTGCCGGCAGGCGTGCCGGGCTCCGGCGGCCGCGTCTTCAACGTCTCCGCGACCGACATGGGCGGCGAGGCGTCGGACCCCAGCGTGTGGCCCGCACCCAAGGGCGCCGCCCGGGGGTCCGTCCCGGCCGGCTCGGCCTCCCTCATGGCCTCGCGCTCCTTCTCCTCGCCGCATGTGGACATGGCCCTCGTCGGCAGTGGCGGGGCCGCTGGCAGGTGGCGCCCCCCCCCCCCCCCCCCCCCTTTTTCTTTCCACACGCGCTCTTTGTGCTCGCGGGTGGGACGTCTGGTACGCCAATGCATCGTCCTTTGCTGTGCTGGTTGTCAGGCGCATGTGGTGATGTGGTCCAGTGCTGTGGGAGCGCTGCCGGATGTGTGAACTGTGTGTCAAAGCAGTGCCATTGGGATCCTTTCCGCTGTCCCCTCCGTGCGGTGGAGACAACTACCGTGGCTCCCCGTGACAACTCCGGAGGCTTCTCGTAGTCGGTTTGGGGGAGGGAGGGGGGGGGGGGGGGTAATGCATGGAGGTGGGTGGACACTGTTGGGACACACAGTACGAAATGTGTCATGGCGGCTGAACGGCGGTGTTCTGGGTGATATTGGCTCGGCAGCCGGGCCGGCTCCGCCGCGGACCGCAGCACCTGGGCGAGCGCCTTCGAGCTGGGGGAGCAGCTGGTGGCCGAGGGTCGCCGGCGGGCGGCCTCTCCGGGGCAGCGCGCGGCGCAGCGGTACGCGTCGGAGATGCGGCAGCTGCTGGGGGAGGACTGGCTGGGGAACGAGGACGGCGGGGAGGAGGCGCTGCCGAAGGAGGTCGAGGCGGCGCTGCGCCGGTCGTCGGCGGACCGGCGGCGGCGCCAGCAGGTGGCGTCGGAGGTCAGTGCGGCACGCGCCCCTCTGCCGCCCATCCCCCACCGCCTCGTCTATCGATTAGAGAGAGAGAGAGAGAGAGAGAGAGAGAGAAAGAGAGAGCACTGTCAACTGCTGGTAGTAGCCAGTCCCCCCGCTGCTGAGATATTGTTGGCATTCCACTGTGTAAGTATGTCGCATGCATAATAATCCCCAGGGCGTACTTGGCATGGCAAACAATTTAAGAGTAAACGAGCGTTTTTTTAGTGGCCTAATGTAACCCACTAAGGATTAATACCCAGTCTATTAAAATGGAAGTCGCTCGAGAAGTATGAATAAAATAGAAAAATAGTTGATAATTCGGACTTTTTCGAAAGAATGAATTAACTGACAGATCCATCTTCGTTGTACGTACTGCGATTCGATTTCCATAACAGCATTAAGTGCATTGTTTGGGTTTGTATTCCCCATATATCAAGGAAAAGTACACGTGTATTGTTTGAAACTATGTAGCTCGATACAGGAAAGCGTACCGATGCACAACCATGAGCTTACGTCAACGATTTCTTCGCGTTATTATCATTCGGTATATATGGCCATGATCCTTGGCGTGCTGTCGTTTCGTACCGTGTCATTAATAATCATCCTTTCATTCATTATGACTGTTCTTTCAGATTATCTGTTACTGGTATACGGTGTAAATTAACGTGTATACAGCGCGTATATACTGGTGAGGATTGTAGATTAAGTGTGTAAATCAATATTAAGTGTAGACATGAATGATCGCATATCCTTAGCACCGCGTCCAAAGAGTTTACTGCGATGGAACTCCAGCAACTATCGCTTGTAAGCCATAGGAACTATGGCTTCTTTATTTCGCTATAGCGATAAGAACTGTGCGCTTATAAGAACTATAAGCGCAATAATAATAATACACTCCAGGAATAATACAGAATAGCGGAAATACAAATAGGAAACGTTAGAAGGGTGGCAAATAAACACGGCCAGGCACCGCCGTTTAGAATAGATTACCACTTCCGCGCTCGTTATAGTAAGCCTCACAGTGAGCGTGCATGCACCCTATAAGACCATTTCCGCTATACTGTCGTCTAGCTTTGACCTCTCGCAGCCAGCGCAGGTTATTATTCGCAGTGGCCTTATTCCCGCTCCGAAACCCTATACCAGAGGTATATATACATAGTAGGGTGGCACATGTCGATTGCGGCACATCCTACCTAGTGGGCGAGCTTGTGCCGCAACTCGCAGGTTGTACTGGTTTAGGGATTAATAGGGCTTAGAGTTAGGGTATAAGCCTGTGTCGAGTGGCGCCTCGTGTGTCTTGGCCTCATTTACCGCTCGGGCAGCGCGCCGCGCCGCGCCGCGCCTCGGTTGCAGCAGAGTGGGAAGCGGTGCAGGCAGTGCCGCCCCCTCCCTTCCAGTGCAGTAGCTCTTTCCAATGATGACGCGGCGCTGACATTGTCTGAGAAGCCAGGGGTTGCGGTGGTGGTGAACGGGCATGGTGGTTGATTGCGGGGCAGCCGGTGGCGCAATTGCCGGTGTGCCTTCTTGTGGAGTGGCGCCTCGTGGGGGATGCCCGGGGTCCACATCGGGTTTCGGGGGCTATGGGTGGGGGGTTGTGTTTTTTAGGGTTTTAGGGTGTAAAGCCCCATAAACCCTAAAGCCCCCAAAATTTCCTCCATAGCCCGCTGCAACATGGCGCTGATGCCGGCTGGCCGTTGTAGAGTGGGGAGGGGCGCCAGTCTCGCCTAGCTGGGCCAACTACATGCGGAGGCATGCTTTGAGGCTGACGATTGCCCCTTTCCCCGGCCTCCCCACGGGGCCACTCCCCCACCCCCTCCCCCGCCCCCCAGAAGCAAGCCTGGCTGGAGCGCTCACCATACGCCGCCGCCCACCAGCGCTCACGGACCCCCACCCCTGGCACCGAGCGCCACGGCGTCCCGCTTCCGAAGAGCGGCGCCCGGCCGAGGCTGGCGCAGCCCCCGCTGCGGCCGAGCAGCGGCGCGGCGGCCGACAAGGGCCGGACGGTGAGGAGCCCGCCCCGCACGGTGCCGCCCCTCGTGCACGGGTGCCGGCGCGGGAATATGAACACTGCGAATGCGAAGCTGCCCTGCCTGCCAGAGGTCAACTGATGCGGAACTATTCGAATAGGTTTCACTAGGTTGCCGAATTGGGGTAGGATTCTCATTTGTTAGGTTGCGAAATTGATTATTTTAATGAGGTAGGTTCTGCTGGGCTTCATTAGGTTGCCGAATCTAGACTTTCAAGGTAGGGTTCTTATAGGTTTCATTATGTTGCGAATTGGTGCTTATAATGAGGTAGGGTTCTTTTGGGCTTCATTAGGTTGCCGAACTGAGGCTTATTAGGTAGGGCTTCCAAGTTTTATTAGTTAGGTTACCAAATTGTTGCTTATAATGAGGTAGGGTTATTCTGGGCTTCATTAGGTTGCCGAAGTGAGGCTTATAAGGTAGGGATCCCCTTGGGTTTCGTGGCTTTGGTTGCCGATTTGAGGCTGATGATAATCAGGTAGGGTGCTTGTAGGTTTCATTAGGTTGCCGGATCCAGGCTTATAATATTAAGGTTGGCGTCTTATAGATGGGCCGGCGCCCATATATATAAAGCCATTCTTCTTATAGCAGTAGATTGCGAATAAGCCAAATTTGAGTCTTTTTATAATGCGAGACGAAAAAAATGCTGTTATACATGCGCCGGCACCCGTATTCCATATGGGTTTCCACCTGTAGTTAATGTGATCTGTGGGGTCGGGCAGGGGCCGCCATGAAAGTGCCCGGGGGGGGGGGGGGGGGGGGGGGGGGGGGAGCACTGTCTCATCGGCGCACATGCGGGGGATGATTGACAGGCTGGAGGCAGGGTCCCTTGTCATTTCTAGCTGGGTGGGGTTCGTGATGGTACCACCTGTGATGTGCTGATGTTTGACACCGTGTGCTCACGCGGCGGCCTCCGGGAGTTTTATTGGATCCGTAACTGCGCCAATCAGCCACCTTTCAACAAACAGTGTATGTGTCTTGATAGCGTCTCCCTTCCCGGCGCGTGAGCCTCACTATCACGTGCTAGTTCAGATGAATTCTAACACAGGACGCTTTCTGGAATGGGGCACCTTACTCCCATGATGTCATGATAATGATAATAATGTACACACACACACACACACACACACACACACACACACATATAGTGAGACCCCAAAGACGGGTCATGCCGTCCGTGTAGCACCGACTCCCCAGCCATCACTGACTGAGCCGGTGTGCGCCTCCCGGCAGGTCCAGAGCGCAGGTCCGCTCACGTGGCACTTTTGCCGCCCAAACAGCTCCTCCGCCGCCGCCGCGTCTTCGGTGATGTCTCCGCCGCTTCCGATCGGGCGCAGAGCAGAGGCACGTCGCCGCAGCCTCGGCATCCCCCCCCCCCCCTCTGTGTTGGAGCTGGACGTAAACATTTATGTCTGTGTGTTTGCATTTGTTTACACGCATGCATCTCGATGTCGACTCGAGGTGCTGCGATGTCGACTGTATGATCGCAGCCTGACGCTCTGGTGTGCGCCACCTGTCCACTCGCAGACCGCCCCGCGACCCGCCACGCCAAACCAGCATGCGTCGGAGGCGCCCTACGGCACCGGGGGCATCATGGCTGACTTCGGCCGGCGCTTCTTCTCGCCGGACGCCAAGGCGCTGCGGCCGCGCAGCCCCTCGCGGCGCGTGACGCCGCCGTGTGTGCAGCGCCCACTGACTGCCGACTCGCCAGCCTATGAGGTAACCCGCCACCTGGCGGCGGGCACCCCTGGCGGTCCACTCCGATGCGCTCACACCCCGCATCGCTCGTCGGAGCAATTGCAGCCGGGTTTGGTTCGAACAGCTGCATGCCGTCCTTAATAGCTCGAGCTGACGGCATTTGCCCGTTGGCGTCGTGTCGTCGACATCATCTTGTCGCTCGCCGCGCTCTCGTGTCAGTGAGTGCCAGTCGCTATGTGCATTTCCGTCTGTGCCCTTGTCAAGTCCGCGCAGTCGGCCATCGTCCCACAACAGGCGCCGACAGTCGTGGCTCAGTCCCGCTTGTTGGTGGACACCTACTACTAAGAGGTTACGAATATTGGTGGTCGTGTGTTCGACTGTTTGTGCAGCATTTATCAGTCTTAGCGCTTGCCGTACCATTAGTGTCGCAGTCGTGATTGTCGAGGTGTGTCGTTTGGCGATGCTCTCGTGAGCGTATGATATGTGTCAGTTTCCGTGTTGCTGTGCGTGTTTTTGACAACGTGCGTGTGCCACCTGTGGTTTGTTATGTATCCGTCACCGAAGTGTATGAGTATGCACGGTGCTATTCGCCGTCGTGAAAAACGAGCTTTGCATTTGCGGTGCGCACCTTAAAGTATTCGGATTCGATAGCGTCCTGAGTCGTCGGTCTCTCGTTCGTGGCTGCCTTGCCGCAGGTGAAGAGTCGAGTGGCGGAGGACCTGGCCAAGCTGCAAGCGGCGCCCCGCCCATCGTCGGGCGCCGCCGTTCACGCTCGAGCAGTCGGGCTGACCACGCGGCAGCACGGCAGCTCGCTCGGCACCCAAGCGTGGACGCAGATTAGCGCGCGCAAGGGGGCTGCTGGTGCGATGTCCAAGCCGCCCAGCGGCTCCAATGGCAAGTCGACTGGGCGCAATGGCAGCTATCGCGCAGCAACAGCGACGGCCAGCGCGGCCGAGCGGGTGGGGGCGACCCTCGTCGTTGTCGCATCCTATCGCGTTTTCCCACCGATTCCATGCAATGCCCCGCTATTATTGTCCCGCGTCGGCGTACGCCAATACCCTGACTGTGCCGCCCCCTGCTCTCGCAGAAGCTGACGGGACGCAGCACCGTTCTGCCGCGGCGGGCTGACAGCGGCGGTGGTTACCCCTTTCATGGGAAGCGCCTCAGTTTCAGCGCCGGCCCGACCGTCCGCCGCCAACGCACCCCATCCCCACCGCATAGCCGCGAGGCGACGAGGGCGACGGCCCTCTCTAATGGCCACAGCCATGCAGGCTCACATCGTCGCCGCAGCGAGCCGTCGGACGCTCCAAGCCTGAGCCCCGCGCCGACAGGTCGCAGCACTATTGTGCCAAAGTACTCGGCGCCGCCTGGCTCCAAGGTCCACCCCGGCGTTCGCAGTGCGATGGGCTACACCTACACCCGCTCCGCCGACTTTTTCGCTGAGGTGAAGGTGCCGGAGCGGATCGGCCGGGAGAGCGCGACACAGCGCCGGCGCACTTCGGATGAGCGCGCCTGGGAGGAGTCGCGCCGCGCGGCGACGAATTTGATGTCGTCGCAAGGCACATCGGAGCAGTACCTTGACAGTCGCCCGACGGCATATGTCGATGGCAGCATCGCGGAGAATCGTCAAGCCACGGCAGAAGATGCAGGGCCCGGCACCACAGCATCATTCGCCGCCGAGCTGTCGACTTTGGGAGACGTCGACGCATCGCCGGACATGCTGGCCCATCAGACGGAGCCTGCGGGTAGCGACGCCGTCGAGTTTATTGCCGTTCAGGGTCCCGACGAACGGTCATCGGCGATGGCGGGTGGGGACTCTGCGAGTATCGCTCCATCGATCGCTCTTCCGGCACAAGCACCCGAGCTCGGTGACGGTGAGCGGCGGGATGTAGCGACTTCCGTCTATGGCGACGGCAGTCAAAACATCACAGCAGCGCCGATAGTCGCACCCGGTAGTGAGCCGGCGCTCGGTATCGCGACAGCGCCGCTCGCAGCGACGAGCGAGAGTGCAGCCTCTGACATGCGGTTTCCGCCGCCAGCTCCTCAGCACGGCAAGGAGACCACTACGCTGGCGACGACGGCGACGGCGAGAGCGGCGGATCGGCCGATAGCAGGGTCGATAGCTGCCGGGGCGTCGCCTCCAAAGCCCGGAGCGCACCCACCACCATTCGACGCACATAACCGCGAGCGTACGACGACGAGCGCGGCGGCGGGCCTCGCACCTGTGGCCAAGAAAATCGCACCCGGGGGAGGTGCCCTCTCTGCTGCGCCCCATCAGCCCACAGCGGACCCGAGCCAGGTTGATTTCCCTTGCGAGGATCGGGCGGCAGCGGAGAGTGGGCATGCTAGGGTTGACAAGGCGCCCGCGGAGCTCGCCCAGCAGCAGCTCAGCGCCGGTACTGCGGAGCCCGGCGGTATCTCGCCGCAGGCCAGCAGCCACAGTAATCTCGACACCCCGGGAGCTCGGGCGCCGCACCGGCCGGCCGGGCCGCGGCCGGTCTCGTTGCAAGTGAGCACAAAGCCGACGTCGCGGTCGGGCTCATCCCGCTCGCCATCGCCGTCGCCATCGCCCGGCGGGGGGCGGTCCTCCCCGGATCTCGTCGCGCCGCCCAGCTGGAGCGCGGAGGCGCGCGCCGCCGACAGCCAGCCGACAGAGATGCGCAAGTACGGCGCGGAGCTGCGCTGGCCGGACAGCCCCACCATGGCGCCGCCCTCGCGGGACGGCTCCGCCTTTAGCCTGGCCGGCAGCGAGCGCTCCAACGGCTCAGCCGGCGCCGCGATCAAGCACAGCGTGGCCGAGTCGCTGGGCCCGCCGACCGCGTCGCGCCACGGCAAGCACGGCGGCGCGGCGGGCCGGCGCGAGGAGGGTGCCACCTCGCCGCCCTCGCGCTCCCGCAGCAGCAAGTCGCTCGTCGGCGACGACCTCGCGCCCGAGTCCTCCGCCGCCTCCTCCGAGCCGCTCGGCCTCTCCGGCCCTTCCGCCGCCAGCTTCATCCACTGGAACACCGCCGACAAGCCACCACCGCCGGCCGACGCCGTCGCCGCCTCGACGTCGACGGCGCCTGCTGTGGGCGTCTCGCCCGGCCGCCGAAGCACCGCCGACACGGTGTCGCTGCGCGTTAATTCCAACACCAGCAGCCGCGCGTCCGATCACGCTTCTACAGGTGGCAGCGAGCCGTCGCTCTTATTCGGAGGAGTCTCGCCAGCACGCGAGGCACCAGGCTCCGGTCCCCTCCCGGCGGCGCGGCCGTTCGGAACCGCCTCCATCCGGCCGCCGCCCCTTCCGCCTGCACGGACGCCGCCGCCCCTGGAGTACCCTGGGACGCCACCGGCCCCGGCGGATCACGCTGCGCCGTCGCTGGCCCTCACGGGCGGCTACCAGGCCGCAGTCGCCGCCCGGCTGGCTGCCCAGCAGGGGCAGCAGGGGCCGGCCACGGTGCCCGCCTACTCGATCTCGCCTACGAGCAGCGCCGACGGCGGCGACCTCGCGGGCCGCTACGCGGCCGCGGTGGACCGCAGGGTGGACACCGGCATGCGGATGCTGTCGGGAAGGCAGGCGATGATGCGGCCGGCCTCGCCCGCGCCCTTGCCTGCGGGGCCAGCGGTCACCGCCGCCCCCTCCCTGATGCAGACGTACGCCTCCGCGACGGACGCCAAGCTGACGTCGTCGATGCGGCAGCGGCCCGGTGCACCCGCCAGCGGCAGCGCTGCCGCGTCGCCTCTGGCTGCAAGCGACCTCCTCATGGCCAAGTACTCCACCGCAGCGACCAGCAGCTTTGACCGGCGGACACAACAGCTCGGCTACACCTCATGAAATGTTTCCCCTGAAGAAGAAAGGGCGGGGGGGGGGGGGGGGGGGGGGGGGGGGGTCCTTCGCGTGCTAATTGTGGCCGCGCGCGCAGCACTATTTAATATTCAAACACAAACTGTTCAACTTACCGATTTTCAGGCTCTTAGGGCTTATGCTTCATGGTTTTGGGGATTAGGGTTTTAAACCCTAAACCCAGTGACATCGCATCGCCAGGTGGGTTATTGATGCGGGCAGACATGCCTGGAAGTAGAAGCCCGGGCGGTGCTCCCAGGGAGAGAGGGCGGTTGTAGTGCGCAGAATGCCGTGAAACCGTAGCAACTGTAGCGCTGCCAGACAAAGCCTCGAGCGCCGTCACGCTGTCTCCAGATCAATTGGCAAGATCCAGACCCTTTCCGGCGTTGCTGTCTTGGAGACGGCCCATTTGCTTCGCCGACCGGATGGTGATACCCGAGCAGCGGGTCGAAGCTGCACCTAGCGGACAAACAAACCATTGCCCGCCTGGAGCTCTAAGCTGACAAGTCGCGGAGACGGACACAAGCCGCAATGTCACCGCTAAAAGGTTGAGGAGGGCTGCAGGGTTACAGGAAGGAGGAGGGGCTGGGCACCACATGAGGGTGGCCGGTAGCTTGATCTGCAATTACACAATGTGTTTCCCATGGGGGCTAGAGGTATCAGCAGGCCTCAGAACAACTCAGTCTGGGCGGAGGAGAGCAGCAGACTAGCATGCTGTAAAAACAATGGTCCCACGTGTCGTGCGGAGCCGGGCGGAGCAGACGCTGACCCGGGACCCCAGCAGGCGTCCGGCCCCCCGAGCTCCGGCTGCCCTACTCGTCTCATGGAAACTGGCAAGAACTGATAACGGTCCCATGGAAAATGCCCCGCAACAGGAAGCGCTCGCTGTTTTCTGCATTGCCGGCGCGCCGAGTCGGAGCATGTTGCACTTTGTTGCATGCTGATCGGTGTTGGTGTGCCAAGGATCATACGGGAGTGCCAAGGATACGCATCGGCGTCTTCTTCTCGTTGGTCGTAAATGCACAGTGGTCAGCAGCTTCGCGTGCTCGTCGTCCCGCATTTATCGCAGAATGTGGAATGTGGGATGTGACATGGGCCTCGCTGCTTGCCAGACTTAGGCGTACGATCAATAAGGTATGTCGCCCGCGCCGGAATTCCATGATGCCGCCGCCTCGCTTGGGCCTGGCGGCGACACTGCAGTTATGTCCCCGCCCGCCTGTGAACCTCGCCAGTGAAGATACACTCCTCCACAGAATAATCTAGGTGCCCCAGGACGCAGCTGTACTCCCTGCCACAAGCCCAGCTGCCATGGAGAGGCAGCTGTACACCTTGCCACGAATAAGTCCAGATGATAATGCCCAACAAAAATACGGGAGTAGTAGCTATACACTTCACCACGAAGTCCTACAATTTGCCACAAACTTCATGAAGGGCTTGGCCGTGTGACACTTCGTGCCCTGTCTAGGGTTTTGACTAGGATATTAAACCCTATACGTTCAGGTCCCCTATCTGGGGTTACCAACAGGTATGAAACCCTATCTTATCAGGTACATCTTGGGCTGTCTCGGTTGATGTGCGCCCGCGGATCTGGCAGATGCTATGGCAGCGGCAGCCCTTGCTTCAAGGTGGTGGCTGGCAACCCAATAGTCTAGTCCGCTAGACTCTGGGCTATGGATGCGTGGTATTTGTAGAGTGGTGGTACACTAGTATGGGGGTTGGGGTGGGTGGAGGAGTAGGGGCAACTACTCCAAATAGGTGGTGGTATCTGATGTTGTCCGTTTGATATGTGTAGTTGTGGTACATGGCATAAGAGGCTGGGGTGGTTGGCGTTGCGTAGGGGAGTAGCAAGCCGCGGCATACAGCTATACACCCATCATGCTTTGTGCTATGATGATGATAGTATGTGGTTTTAGTTCTTATAGGTATATTATTTATAAGGATTGGGAATTAGGGTTGAACAATGTGCGGGGTTTTTACAACGGGTTGGGGGATAGGGTAGCGTAAACACAGACCATATGACCCTTAAAACAACGCACAATATCCACGGGTACTAACGGTAACAACGCACATTAGAAAACCCCTAAACAAAAACACTCACCCCCGCATCCCCCAAGACCCGGAACGAAAAACGTACCAAACACAGTATTGAGGGGTCATGGCTGCAAGTAGCAGCAGTTCATAGCCCACACAGGGGATAGCCCAATAACCCCTAACTACACACACACACACACACACACACACACACACACACACACACACACACACACACACATCCCCCGCCCTTTCTAGCGCGTGATGATGCCCTCTCTCTCACTCTCTTGTCGGGGCCCGGCCATGATGAAACCTACCGATGACACACCTGACACACGCAACGTTGTTATGTGTCACGTTTATTCGTGACACATATTCGCTCCATAGCAATATAGTATCATAGTATGTGTAGCGCAAGTACTGCATGTAGTGTCGCCGATTTTTTTCCATAGAAGATGCACGAGCTTTCTGTAGCAGGAACTTTCTATACTTAGAAATATAAATAACTGGCTGATGACATATGAAAAGAGGTGTATAAGTCATACATAAACTAGATAACTGGGGAAAATAATGATAATCACATTGTCTAAATATCATCAGCATACCTATTATTAATAATCAAGTGCGCGATATTTATTTGTCGTGTATCGTTTTAGCATGTTATTTCCTGGTGGACATATGTACATGTAATGGAACCCATTATGATTGCTTATTAGCAATGGAGTGTTTTACAATATTAAGTCGTTAGACATCATAAGTATGTCACTTTTTTACTCTATTAGATTGTTGGCGTGTTATGTACAGCACATAATACAGGACCGGGACATTATTGAATTGCATCGTGATCTGTGTGCAGTATTCGCGCTGTATTCTGACATCACATCTTTCAAAATATTACTATGTCGTTCTACTTTCTACTCCGTCGTTAACACGGGGGGGGGGGGGGGGGGGGGGGGGGGGGCAAACACGATAATATACACAGTGAACCCAATTAATCGTGGTTACGGTATAAATGGGGACAAACACACCGCATTATTATTAATGTCCGCATGTACATGGATAGTTTGCACCCGCCAATGAATTCAGCGACGCATGCTTATCATTCAACTGAATAACTGGAAATGTGCCGCAGCGCCATTGGCAGCACATTGCTATATACATATTTTTTCGTTGAAACATTGATATCCCCCGCCAAGAAGTTATACGGAATTGAGAGATGTATTCGCTGTCTAGACAGATGTTCAAATATATCACAAATTCACATACCTTTCATCAGAGTGTAAACAACCTATCATTCCTTGTACGCTAACCCGACGAATAACTAACGAGTTATATTTTGAAATTGTCGTAGTTTTCGACTTCTCGTGTCCCCATGCCGGCGAATCAGTGCGCGTGCCAACGCAACGCAATGTCCGCTGCTAGGTCGGCAAATAACCGCGCAACTGGGATGTGGATAAACGTGCGTGTTGCCGAATGCGCGGGACGAGGTGGTTTGTCACATTTTCCAAGTTCTTCACTTTTTCCCTGTCGGTGCCGATGTTCCTCCGAAACCACGCCAGCGCCCAACGACGCGGTGCACGTGCATGTCGATGCGAGTGCCGCACGATAGAACATGCGCGGGCGCTAGACTGGCATCTCGTACATACGGGCTGTGGATGGGATTCGCCGCACCGCATGCTAGGGGTGGGAAAAGTGGCGCGGTGCAGTATCGCGTGGTCGCTATATACGTCACTGCAGGTCACCAAGTAGTTTTGCACGTGCCGCGATTGCTCCGAAACCACGACGGAACCCAACGACTCCGATTGCGCGTCTGCGCGTCACAACCGTCGGTTGCTAGGGCGGCATCACGTGTGGCCGGGCTGTGAAAGCCGTCACGGCGCGGGCATGAGGTCACATGAATTAGACGGCGCGCCGTAGCCGCTTCGTATTTCTCGGCCTTCCGAGTTTGGCGCGTCCCGCCATCGCTCCTAAACCACGCTAGGACCCAAAACGACGCGGTGCGCGTACACGTGTCGACACGACACATGGGCGGCTGCTAGACTAGCATCATATACTACATCCAGTCTATCATTGATGTGCTTTTCCCGCGTTCCAAGAGTAGTGGCGCGCGGTGTCGCAGTTCGACGTGGACGTTGTATACGTCGACGCCGGGGCGAGTTTTTAGCCGTGCCACCATCACTTTGAAACCACGACGGAACTTGACGATCCTGATTGCGCGTCGACTACACGTCGCAATGGCGATTTCCAGCGCGGCATCACGTGTCGCCGGGCTGTGGATAGCCGTCATCGAGGTCGAGGTCGGAGGAGTGGGGCGGCACGACGTACTAGCTGCTTTATACTTCTTTGCCTACCGAGTCTAGCGTGTGCCGCCATCGCTATGAAACCACGCTAGCATCCAAAACGACCTGCGCGTGTCGACATGACACATGAATGGCCGCTAGATTGGCATCACGTATAGCTGACCTGTCATGAATGTGCTTTTCTCGCGTTCGAAGGGTAATCGCGCTCAGTGCAGCACGACGCGGACTGTGTACAGCGTTTTTGGCCGTGCCGTCATCGCTCCGACACCACGACGGAACCCGATGACGTCTCGCAATTGCGTGTCGATGCGTTGCAACCGCCGGTTCCTAGACTGGCATAGTGTGCACTTGGGCTGCGGATAGTCTTTAAGTAGCGGGCTCGGGATCGGAGGAGTGGGACGGCGCGCGGTAGTTTCTTGATACTTCTTGGCCTTCCGAGTTGGGCGAGACCGCCGCCGCTCCAAAACCATGATGGAACCCAAAACGACGTGTTGCACGCGTGTGCGTATCGACACGACACATAGGCGGCCGCTATATTGGCATCACGAAAAGCCGCCCTGTGATGGATGTGCTTTTCCTCACGTTCGAAGAGTCGTAGTGGCACGCGGTGCAGCAGTACGATGTGGTCTATACGATGTGGTCTATATACATTGCTGCCGAGCGAGTTTTTGGCCATGCCGCCATCGCTCCGAAACCAAGACGGAACCCGACGACTCCGGTTGCGCGTCGATGTGTTGCAACCACCGGTTCCTTTGACGGGCATAGTGTGCACCTGGGCTGCGCATAGCCTTTGAGTCACGGGCTCGGGATCTGAGGAGTTGGACGGCGCGCCGTAGGAATACTTAACACATGTCGGCCTTCCGAGTTGGTCGAGAGCCGCCGCCGCTCCGAAAACATGCTGGCACCCAAAACGACGCGTTGCACGCGTGCGCGTTCCGACACGACACATTGGCGGCCGCTATATTGTCATCACGTACAGACGGCGTATGATGGTTATGCTTTTTCTCACGTTCAGAAAAGTCGTAGTGCCGCGCGGTGCAGCAGTAGGACGTGGTCCATACAATCGCTGTCGAGCGAGTTTTTGGCCGTGCCGCAAATCGCTCCGAAACCACAATGGACACTGTCGATGCGTCGCAACCGCCTGTTCCGAGATGGGCAGGGTGTGCAGCCGGGGTGCGGATAGCCTTAACGTCATGGGCCCGGGACCGGAGCAGCGGGACAGCGCACCGCGGCGCACTAGTGCTTCATACGCATTAGTCTTCCGAGTTTTGCCCTTGCTGCTATGGCGCAAAAAACCATGCTGCAGCTGACGATATGGTGCAGGTATATGTGTCGACGCAATGTACCGGCGGCTGCTGGGCTGGCACAACGTGCAGCCCGGCTGGGGATGGTCGTTTCATCTCTGACCGGAAGGTTGCAGCCCTTACTTCAAGGCAGTGCCTGGCATGCTGAGAGTCTAGTGCGCCAGAGGGCGATGTTCGGTGTGAAGTGATGCAAGCAGTAGAGACCCCCCCCCCCCCCCCCCCCCCCCCCCCCCTCCCCCCGCGGCTTTTCTCCTCTCCGACCTTCACCTTCTCCTTGCCCCGGCGCTTGACTATCCGCTCTTGTCAGGGCCGGACTCTCATACTTATCAATGATATTTCTGAGAACGCGCTGTCTTTACATAGCGCCAACCCCGGTAGAGCCGCTATTCACTTGCTGAGCTCTCCAGCCAGCACTTCCGCGGCGGCAAATCCACTGAGGGCGGCGCGCTCCAGGTCGTCCACGTCCTCACCGCCGCCCGCCTCTACATAGTCGCCGCAGAAGAGCAGGCGCGCGCCCGGGCAGGCTGCCTGGTGGCTTGGCAGCAGCGGGCGCCCCGGGAAGGCATTGCCCCAGCGGTGAAGGTGTGGCCCCCAGGCAGCGCCCTCAAAGACGGCAGCGCTCAGCCCGCCCACCCCGACCACGCGCGGGCGCAATGCGCCCAGCAGCTTCCCCACCACCTCACCCTCCTCCGCCGAGCTCCCGCCCGCAGCGCCGCCGACGCGCGCCGCCGTGCTTGTGGAGCCAAACACATGTGTGGCACCCTCCGCAAAGGCGTGGCTGGAGTGCAAGACCACGGTGACGGTGTCCGAGTCCGGCAGCGCGCGCACCTTAATAAATGCAGAGGGAAAATGCAACAATTTAGCACAAACCAGCATAGCAGAAGTGGCAATGAAACGAATGCTGCGGTGCATCTGGGATATAAATGTTTGGGTTCCTCGCACACTCAGGGGGAATACTTATTCGACTTTCCATCCTAGACCTAAACATACTGCCTCTCTGACGCAAGTGCCGGGTATTGCAGGGCTGGGCACAGATTGCTGCGCGCACGGACCGCCTACTCCCTATAAACTGAGGAAAGGCATGGGACGCCCACAAAAATTTGTCCCCTGCAGACATGGCTGCTGGATGGCATCGTGCAAGGAGCAGCCGAAGGAGCAGCGGCGTTACGTAGAAAGGTAGTCGGCATGGGAGGGAGGGGGGCAACGAGATATCCGCTGTTTGGCCTCCTGCGCCACTTACCATGAGCTTGCCCAGCACCGGGTCGTCCTCAAAGCGCGCCAGCGACCAGGGAAGTGCCGCCCATTCCTGCGCAGCCTCCCCGGTGAAGGCCATCATGACGGCGGTGACGGGGCGCGCAGTGGTGGGTGCCATCGTGTGAAGCGCCGCGGTGAGCGATGGGTCGCCAAGCTTAGCAGCGGCCTCCACCAGCGGCGGCGGTCCCCCAAAGGCCGGAGTCCAGCGGGGGTGTGCGACGCCGTTGCCTGCCACCACCAGCCAATCAAACTCGCCCAAGGAGCCGCGGTCGCGGCCCAGGAGGTGCCAGCTGCCGCTTCCATCGGGCGACGGAGGCTCAATGCCGGCGATCATCGTGCTGAAGCGAGGTGTCAGCCCCGGCCAGGCGCCCACCAGACCTGCACACAGGCCGTTCATGCCCGGGATGCCGCGGTAGCGGGAGGCGCCAGGAGGGCAGTCCTCTGCACGGGAGCGACCAACAACCGGACGCCCGAGTCGGTAAGCGACCCGAGTCAGTCAAAAATCGAGTCTGTCAGTATGAGTCAGTTTGTTTTGAAGGGCCGGAACTCGGCAGCCCAATCCGTGAACGATACGCGCCTAGGGCGCCCACAATTCTCATATCCGAGCGTCCCGGCGCCCAGTCGTGTGAGCTCACCGGACTTGAAGTCCCAGATGGCGCCCTCCTTGGCGTCGTGCGCCGGTTCGTGCAGCGTCCCGACAACGTCGTCGAAGGCCGTGACATAGCCGCCCGCCGCGAGGCTGGCGTTGATGGCTTGGAACCGTTCGCTGGGCGGGACGAGGGGCAGCAACACACGGCCACTCGTCACTGCGGACGGCATATAGGTTGGATATCCAGGGTTGTGCACTGCCGCGCCGCGTCTCGTTACCTGCGCGCCTCGTAGAACGGCACGCCGTGGTCGCACTGCATTCCCGGCATTTCACGCGACGCCCGGCTGGCCGCCCGGCCGCCCACGCCGCGCCCCATCTCGAACAGCGACACCTCCAGCGGGTGCCCCCTAAGGAGCGGCGGCCCGCCTTCCGTCGCCATCTCGCTGGCTGCGCGCAGTCCGGCCACGAAGGAGCAGCCGCCGACGCCGCCACCCAGCACCGCCACGCGCAGGGGCTGCCCCGGAACGGCCATCGAGGTATTCGGCGACGCAGGCGATGTTAACGTAAACTCAAAGGCTACACGAATACGAATAAACTATCTTGCGTGGCTCGGTCTCTGTGTATGTGGTAGTCCCTATGTGCAGACTCGCGCCGTCCGTCTGTCGTGATTCTGGCTCTACCGAGAAGCGAGTTCTGGTGTCGTCAAGTTGTCAGCTGATAGCGGTTTCTGATGATGCAAAGACAGCAGGTTGGCATATGTCGTGGATTGATCACGGGTGCTGCGCGCCTCGCAGTGCATCTCCATGCTGCGCCCTCACCTGTCGACCTGTCGTAGCAGCAGTGCGTCGTCGTGGCGCGATGCAGCTCGTCACTGCAGTAGTCGGTCGAGCGACAGCCGCCGCCGACCGCTCCCTGATTTTGTACGAGCACTTATATCGCATTTATTTTTTAATACGAACGAAAGATTTATGTGATGATACACTCGCTATAATAACGCATACCATGTAGTGGATCAGAGTAGACGTGGCATCTCTAGCAGGGTTGTATCATCGGTTGTTCCTGGTCCAGTACTCATAGTATCTGTATAGATGAATATGAAAGCTCGATTCTTTCTGGAGAGTACTCGTACCGTTCTGGCCCCTGAAAGGACTACAGCAAACATGTAACATGAGCAGCTAGCTGCAAAAGGCGATCAGGAAACCACCCGAATAGAACACGTCCACTACAGCAATTGCGCAGTGGAAGCAGCACCATAAGAGGGTGTGGAATGAGCACATGCAAACGCATCAGACTTGGCCGTGTGCGCTCCGGCAGAGAGAATGCCGCCCATCAACAAAGGTACCATGCACGCAAGCTGAGACTCGTTGCAACAACCCCCACCGCGTGCGCGACATGTGATGGTCGCGGAAATGAGCGGGCTGGCTGGCAGCAAAGTTTCGAAGAGCATGCACGGACTGACCACGAAGGAAGCATGAATTATTTGGGGCAGAAGGACCGCCATGGAAGTTGCGCACATCAAGTAACACCGCGAAGATGTAGACCACCGTTGAATCGGATTTTCCGAGTAGTCCTCAACCACAAAAGGGTAGCATCGGTGAACACCCTGCACCGGGGCGGAAGACGCCCGGTCCGCCGCTAGCTTGTTGCGCTCCGCCTCGGTCGTTGCGATACCCAGGGTGCACCAGCGGGGGTTGTTGCCCCAAATGGGTCGTGGATAAGGCTCCGCATCAAGAATCAATAAAAGATCGAATCATGGTGCACCAGACAGATCGTGAATCGCACCAAGAATCAATATTTAGGCGCGGAATTTACTGGTGCACCGATATTTATTGGGCTGTAATATTCGGTGCACCGATATTTAGCTGGCGGAATTTACTGGTGCACCGATATTAAGGTACCGGTATTTACTGGTGCACCGATACTTCGGTGCCGACATTTACTGATGCACCAACATTTAACCGCATATTTTACCGATGCACCAATATTTATCTGCGTAATTGAATCAACGACTGGTGCACCAAGAATCAACCGAGAATCAGCCACAGTGGGAGACATGTGTCATCGACGGCTTCGGTCGTGACGATGCTTAGAGAGGGTTGTACTCATTGATGATTCCCGCGGACGAAGGGGAAGGGCAGGGGCCGCAATCTTTTTCACAAGTTGTATGGGATTGGTCCCATACATGCTTCTTAGTACTTAGCGCATCACACATGCTGCAGTAATGTGGTGTGCGTCCTGTCCACCTGATGCATGGATCAGAGTGTAATAATAATATGATGATGAAAGCCCTTATGTAATAAAAACTCCTCGTACTTGTACGAGTAATCATAATATGATGATGTTAACTGAGGCTCATTTTCATCGCATGAACTTGACACAATTTCCTTTCTTCCAGATTAACATCAAATTCGCGGAGTAAAATCGATTAATACTGCATATATCACCTCTGGTGCACCAATATTTAGACACGGAATTTACTGGTGCACCAATATTTAGACACGGAATTTACTGGTGCACCGATATTTAGACACGGAATTTACTGGTGCACCGATATTTATGTGGTGGATTTACCGGTGCACCAATGTTTAGCAACCCAATTAAATCGATTAAAGATCGGATCAACTGGATCATGCACCAATTCTTGATCTTTTTTTTCCGTCATGCACCAATTCTTGATATTTATCTCCTGAGGCTTGATGCGGAGCCCTAGTCGTGGAGGACACGCACGCGGGGTCGTGGAGGACACGCACGCGAAATCGATCATGTAATCCCACGCCGGGCCCCCACACTCCCCCAGCGTCAAATCCGACGGCCGCGAACGGTCCGTTGGGCGCAGCCCTCTCGTCTCAAGGGTCAAATCGCCGACTCCCGAGCGGTCCCCGTCGAGCACCGCCCCCACTTCAATCGGCACGGAAGCCCACAGATTCTTCAAAGCGGTATGCACGCGGTGCTTGTAGTTTGCAACGGGGCGGATGGGGAGATGATCCACGACGAAATCTGTGGCATTCCGGTTGGAGCCAACCGTAGAGCGAAACCATAAAGGGTCAATACCACACGTGGGGCCAGGGCATGTAGTGACAAGCGCGGAACCCCCGCGCGGACGACGGCCCAACACCCGCACGCAGCGGCGGCCGAGTATGCAGCATCCATGGGGAATCTTGCGGGTTGAGTCGTGATCCAACTGGAAAAGCGATAGGGAGCCCGGCGGCCCGCACGCGCTGCACAAGCGCAGGGTTTCACGTCGCGAGGCCGCGGCACCAATACGCTGGAAGCCAAGAGCGAGGGCCACGAAGTCACGAAAGCGAATCGCACGGCTGAGGTGGCGTTGGACAACCATGGTCGTCGTGGGTTGATCATCGGAGGCAGCACCCGAACCCGTACCCGAGGGCGGAGCTGTAGTACCGCCTGGCTGTGGTTCTAGTAGGGAAGGAGTTGCCACTGACGGAGGGGGTGCCACTACTTGTTCGCGGGGCGACAGTATCTTGAGAGCTACAAAAGCGCATGTTGTGACGGTATTGGCAGCACTCGTACCACCGATAGGAAGCGATTGCGGGGCAGCAGAGGCGGCCTCACCAGTACCAACTCCATGGGGAGGGGCCGTAAAAGGAGATGTGGTGACGTGCAGTCCTCCGCTAGTGCTGGTACTACCCGTACGGGCCGTGGTACCAGCTGAGTGATGGATCCGGTGCAGCGGTTGTCGTGCGTAGCATTACCGACCGTAAGTAAATAGAAGATCTTGTGGGCGTGCCCGTACGCGGCGCGTGTGCGCGATGCACATATGCTTGCGGTAACGTGGTGAGGGCCCATACATTCTCCTATACGCGGCGCCGGACACGCAACATCGCGCGATGACAGCGATGTCAAGCCGCTGCCATCACCAACGGTGGTTGTTTCTCCCCCTCGCGCGACGAACGGCGGCGGGTGAAACATACGGCGCTGACGGGCGCGGGAACGTGGCACCTTATTGTGTGGTCGTGTCGTACCGGCTCTTAGGTGTGTCGGGATCGGTTGTCGGCGACGTCGCAGAACACCCGCCGACTCGGTAAGCTGTCGCCGTGGGTCTTTCTTCGCGGAGAGCGGTGAGCCGGCCGCCGCTGCTGCACCAACAACGGATGCTGACCACCCCACAAGGCGCAAGCTTAGGATGACGCCACGAAATGCACCAGTCGCGTTATATAGGTGGCGGAGCTGTCCCGCGGCGGGCAGCTCGTGTTGTCACATATGAGATGCCGTGACGTCGGGAGCGGGTTGGCCGGCGTAGAGGCCCTTGTAGCCTATGCCGGCCCGTAACGATGCCAATGATGTCGCGGGGCGAGGGTGACGACGAGGCGGCCGGAGCTGTTGCACCAACGACGGTCGCCGAGGTTCCAAACCCAGAGTCGGCCAGGGGTAGTTACGTAATTCACGAGACGTTAGGCACGCAAGATGGCAGAGCTGCCTGCCGGCGGGCAGCTGCAAGTTGTCGTGGTCCTTGTGGCACGATGACGTTGCAGTAGGAGGCGTCGGAGACGCGTCGGGATGAGCCGCACAAACGCCTCCCACTGCGACCACAACAAACGTTGCGGTCGCATGATAAGGGCAAGGGCAACGAGCCCTCTCAAAACACCGGCGCATGAGCGGCGCCACCCTCGTAACGGACCAATTATGCGAGTCGTAGTTACGGAAAACCACAACGTGCAACGATATCGTACTTGATGCCACGACGCCGTGCTGCGAGGACACGCAGACAGGTTGAAGTGTCTTGCGGGACAACAAATGGTCGCCCCGACGATACTACGGAAGTCCTCCTTCGTCCGCGCTGATTTGTTGCGGTAGGCGTAGTTGTCGTCGTTGACAACCGACGTGACGAGCAACGGCCATGGTGCCGAGCGCGCCCACCTAACCTAACCTCAAGAGTTGACTATTGCGAGAGGGTGCTCCACTGCGGGAGCCCCGAAGGTATGTACTGCGACTCGACTCCGGGTGTTGAGGTTTAACCCCCCCCCCCCCCCCCCCCCCTCCCCCAACGGGGACCCCCCACCTCCAATTCCTTGCCGTGCGTATCGCTACCCGAACAATACCGCGCTGGGGAATTTATTAATAGTCAGCATAGTTTAACGATGACCCATAGTCATCTACCCATATGCCCTGTAGCGAACTACAAGCACCGCATGCATACCGCTTTGAAGAAGCTGTGGGCATCTGTGGCAATTGATGCGGGGGCGGTGCTTGACCGGGACCGTTCGGGAGCCGGCGACTTGACCCTTGAGACGTGGGCTGCGCCCAGCGGACCGCTTGCGGCCGTCGGACTTGACGCTGGCGGGGTGGGGGGGGGGGGGGCGGGGGGCGCGTGCGATTACATGATCGACTTCGCGTGCGTGTCCTCCACGACCCCCACTTGGAGCAACTACGACCCCGCTGGTGCACCCCGGGAATCGCGGCGACCGAGGCGGAGCATGGTAAGTTGGCAGCGGACCGGGCGTCTTCCGCCCCAGTGCAGGGTGTTCACCGGTACTACCCTTTTGTGGTTGAGGACCGCGGCCGTCTCGGGAAGTCCGCTTTGATGGTGGTCTACATCTTCGCGGTGCTGTTGGCTGTGCGCAACTTCCCTGGCGGTCCTTCCGCCCCGACCTCATGCTTCCTTCGTGGTCAATCCGTTCAGGCACTTCGGAACTTTGTCGCCAGCCAACCTGCTGAGTTCCGCCGTCACCTGTCGCGCACACGGCGGGGGCTATTGCAACGGGTCTCAACTTGCGTGCACGGTACCCTGGGCGGCATTCTCTGTGCCGGTGTGCAGATGCCAAGTATGATGATGCGTGGGCTCGTGCCCATTCTGCTTCTTCTCATGTTACTGCTTCCACTTCGCAGTCGATGTAGAGGACCTTTCTGATTGTCCTTTTTTTTGGTGATTTCCTGATATCGCCTTCTGCTGCTAGCTCATGTAATTATTTAAGGATGGCATGGTGTATATACGTTTACATGCGCTAGACGCAACATTCAAGAAATCCACACGCACAGAAATCCAGAAGGAAATCCAGAAGGAAATCCAGCTATGGGCCAACAGAGGCGGGAACCGCCATGGTAGCCACCGACCAGGCATCGCCACCAGCCAGCGGCCGCTCCACGCAGTAGGGACGCTCTCCCTAGCACACAATCCCGGGCCACTCCAGTAGCGGCACTAGGCCGAATGTAATGTGAAGGCGCCGACCGGAAAGGAGCTTCGAAGGTGAGGTCTCGCAGCAAGGAGCGGAAGTGGGGGGGTCCAACCCAGAACGGGGCGCCACGGGCGTGCAACAGACGCAAGCCACCCAACGCCAGATGCGCCGCCAGCTCGGTCGCGTCCTTTTCCGCCAAACGTAGAACGCCTTCCCCAGCACAACATCCCGGGCCACTCCAATAGCGGCGCTGAGCCGAATGTGATGTGGAGGCGCCAACATGACAGGAAGGGAGAAAGTGCTCAACGAGTAGGGAATGAAGAGCCGACCGGGCCAGCAACGACGTAAGACGCCAGTGTCCAGCGCGCTTTGTTCCGCCCAGCGCCAAATCCGCCGCCAGCTCGGTCGCGTCCCCTTCCGCCGAACGTAGAACTCCCTTCCCAACACAACATCCCGGGCCACTCCAATAGCGGCACTAGGCCGAATGTGATGTGGAGGCGCCGACAGGACAGGAAGGGAGAGGGTGCTCAGAGAACAGCGAACGGGGACTTGACCGGACCAGCAACGACGTAAGACGCCGGCGGTGTCCAGCTCACACCGCTCCTCCGCGGCAGTGGCAGCACGGGCGGGGCCAAGGCTACCAAGGCGCCACCCGTGCACGATCCCCGCCCCCATCCCCAGCCGGGGGTGGAGGCGGAGGAAGGGCCCACGATTCCGAGGGCCGAGGACGGTCGTCGGGCCCGCCCAGGCGGCGGTGGGTGGTGGGTGTTTTTAATAATTTACGGTGTATATTAATCCTTACCGGTATTCGAAGGTACTTTACGAGTACAGGTACGCCGGTAGACCGGTATACCGCATCGTATACAGGTAAAGTAAAGTAAAGTTCGCCCCGGGACATCGGCCGAAGCCGCCCCAGCACTTGACCTCGTGCGCCAACTGCAGTCGTAGGTCTGGCATAGCCCATAGACCATTGCCTCATTCGAACCCCGAAGGGCTAACGCATCAACCGAGTAAACCCGGGACACGCCGGGCCGATATATTGCCGAAATACATCGGCCAGGAGTCGAACCCGGTACCTCTCGCACACGAGACGACCGCTCTACCGAGCGGACAAGGATGTACCGTATACAGGTATTATTTATGCCGCCTGCTGCGCGCGGCTCCGCTGACGACGTGGCGAAATTGGCCTGCAGCTGACAGTCTTGGTGGCAGCGCCCGCCTCCGGACTCGGGCCCCGAAAAAGTTGCTGCCAGCACGCGCGGGATGGCACCATTCGCGCAGAGCAGGGCAGATGTTGTTGTTGCTCACATCCGGGCTGAATTCTTCTCCAACGCGCTAAACCCCAACCCATCCACAGCGAATCCCCCTTGGATTTTGGACACATATCGAGGTGCAAATCATCCCGAGAGTGTCACGGAACTGTGATTGTCGACCTCCGCCCCCGGCCCCCTCCCCCAGTTGGTCCGTTGCCGACAGGGCGCCACCTTGCCTCGCTCTACGCCTCAGCGCGCGGCCCACTGCGCCCAAACCTCGTCTGGGGAAATCAGATTTCCAGGCTCACCTCCCTGCTGGAGCTGCACGCCGCCCCAAGCTCCCGAGGCTGAGGCCCGTGCTTCGCGCAGTCGAGAGCGAGGCGGGGGCCGCCCAGAAGGCGGAGAGTATGGAGTTTCCGGAGGGCGGCGAGTTGGCAACCGCCGTGGCTCCGCCGCAGGCTCCCGCGCTGACGCCGGCCCCCCGCGCAAGCCCGGAGGACGTGCTGGCAGACATGGCCAAGTTCCTGGAGAAGGACCTGCGCCGGCTCGTCGACACCGGGGTGAGGAACCGGGCCACTCGCTGTGCGGGATCGTGGAAGTCGAGCTACCCCCCCCCCCCCCCCCCCCCCCCCCCTCCCCCTCCGGCGAGCGGTGACATCCGCCCCCTCCCTGCATCGCGATAGGGTGTCTTCTCACTTTTGATTCTCGTGCAGCGTCTGACTGATTCCAGGTACAGTAAGGACATCTTGTTCGCGGATCCGACCGTGAACGTTCGTGGGCTGGACACGTACAAGCTGCTGATGAACAGCATGCGCTTCCTGTTCAAGTGCAAGTTTGACATTTACAGCACGCGCATCACCGGCCCCGACCAGGTCACCGTCACGTGGGTGCCTCAAACATGAATCGAACCGCGTTGCAAACGATGTTGGTCATCTAGAAATCATCTTTGCTTGTAAATTTGACAAGCTTTTTTGCTACTATTTAAAAAGTGGCACACCGGACTGCATGCTGCAGGTGGGCCATGACCTTGAGTCAGGAGCAGCTGCCATGGCAACCGGACGTCGTGCTGTCCGGCAAGACCATCTACGGCATCGACGTGGATCGTGCGCTCGTGCTGTCGCACGTGGACGAATGGGATAGCGCCGACCACAACAAGTTTTTCTCGGTGCGGTTCATAGCGGCGCTGATGTGTAGGAGGCGGGCGCCAGGGAGGCGCAGCGATGTATGCATCGGCGCCACGGCCTCACTGCGGCGGCTGACAGGCACCCCACTTGTCCCTCGACCCCGACTGCAGATCGACGCATTTCAGGACATCACGACGCAGCTGTTCAAGATGAAAAACACGCCCAACCTGGAGGCCCCGCCCTACACAGTGGTGCGCCGCCGCAAAAAGTACGAGATCCGCAAATACACGCCGTTTGTGGTGGCGGAGACGGTGCGCTGCGCTCCTGTCCCTATGACCCCCCCTTTTCTTCGCTCCCTGTGCTTCGCTTTGCCATCGCATCTACAATTTGGCAGGCTGAAGTAGATACTGGTTGCGGCAGGCAATGGCGGCGGGCGCGGGCCCCGCCAGCGGTAGCGGCTTCAACGACCTGGCAAAGTTTATCTTTGGCGGCAACGACAAGAGGCTCAACATGCCGATGACGATGCCGGTCTTCTCCACCGCGGCGCAGGCGGGGGACAGCGGCAACCGCATGCAGTTTGTGATGGGGTCGCGGTACGCGGCGCCGGAGGATGTGCCGGCGCCGGAGAGCTCGGGCGTGGTGTGCCGCACCGAGGACCCCGGCTTGGTGGCAGCTATTGAGTTCTCAGGGTGGCCGATGGACTTTGAGGTGAGCCTGCCGTGGAGAGGGCGCAGTGCATTCCGCAATTACAAATCTGCAGCGCCAAGTAGGCGCTGTTTTTGCGAAACCCTGCGTTTGCGGCAAAGCGCGCCCGCAGTGTGGGTCTTAGCCGCTGCTGCTGCGCGATGCCAGGTGGTGCGGGCCGAGCAGGAGCTGCGCAAGATGCTGCTGGCAGATGGGCTGGCGCCCGAAAAGGGCTACAAGGTGGGTGACGCGAGCAGCTGTGCAGGGAGTCTGGGCAACTTGCGATACCTGCTACAGTTCCCCGTCGGCGGACCGCTCCGTCAACTGATAGTATTCCACTACACCGGTTACGATACGAGAGGACCAGCCCGTTGCTTCTCCCCACCCCCGTGCGTATGTGTCTGGGATTCGGTCACCTTCTGTCCTGGCCGTGGAATGTATAGCATAGAAACCACGTGAATCCCAACTTGGACCGCCCGGAAGTCAGCGGCAGACAAAGACAAACAAGTACATCGCGGTTTTCGATACGCTGGTATGACTACGCACTGTCTGTGTTTCTCTAAAAAGTTGAGTTTATTTCCACTCGGGCGGATATATCAGTTGGGGATTGGCATCGACCAGGATTTAAAGCCCTCGCATCTTCCAGTGCTGGCCCAGTGATCAAGCCCTAACTCCCCCCCCCCCGGCTGTGTCGCCGTCCCCGCCCTCCCCACTCCCCTCCCCTCACCAGCTGGCACGGTACAACGACCCGACCACGCTGCCCATGTTCCGGCGCAACGAGGTGCTCATCAAGGTGGGGAGCGTCGACTTCTGAGGCCGCGCAACAGTCATGACGGAAGGAGGCTTGGCCGCATGTTGGCTTAACACATAGTTCTTTACTTGCAAACGACCGTAGTGTAGTTGTTATCAGCAAATGTCGAAGAAACTTGGGGCAATGCCATCGGCGGAGGCCTCTTTCACGAGAAGACCCGGGGTCGATCACGACCGGGCGTGTCCCGAGTGTACCATGGTTGATGCATTAGCCCTTCGGGGTTCGAATGAGGCAATGATCTACAGGCTAGGCCAGACCTACGACTGCACTTGGCGCAAGAGGTCAAGTGCTGGGGTGCTTCGGCCGATGTCAGCCCGGGGCAGACTTGACTTTTGATACTGCAAATGGCATCAGCACGTGCCTTCTGTGTCAGGCCTGATCAACCCGCCCAACTACCATGCCGCTGCCAAGTCTTTATGCATGGCATAGAGAGCGAGGGGGTCGTCGCAATTATGCTGAGGGAAGCCATGGCCCAGTTTTACTTCCGGCATGGGATCCCAATCTATTATGATGAAGTCACTCCAGGTGTTGGTTTCTGCCTATTTAGGGTTTAGAGGGTTTTAGGGTTTCAAAACCCTAAAACACCAGGGTCATGAACTGAAAATCGGTTGCAACGGGCGGAATTGCCGCTTTCATAGGCACGGCTAGAGGGGGTGAAGGGCATGCAGGCGGGTGGTCGGCGGGACAGCAGCCCAGGGGGGCTACTGCTTTAGCAGCAAGTCGTAGTGGTTGCCGCCGCAGAAGAGCAGGCGGACCGGCTTCCTGGCCTGCGCGCGCCCCGGCAGCGAGTCAGAAAGTGGCCGACCGGTAGCTAGCGGGAAGGGCAGCGAGCCGCAGGGACCCGAGCGCACGCATACCCGCCCAAACACGCGATGAGCCGCCTAATACCGTAGCCACTTGTTGGACGGCGAGTGCTTCTTGAGGTTGCAGCCATCTCGAATTCAAAGCACGTAACTGCGCAACACTGAATACGCTCTGCGCTGTGATATGTTGTAGAACCGTGTCATTTGTGATGGCATTGGTAGTGTCCATGCCGCGATCCCTCACCTGAACATAGCTGTAAATGGGACACCGCCGCCCTGGCTGATGCAAAAACAACTGTGTAAAGTAGAAACGCGGCAACGCGAAATGGACCACGGAATCGATTGTGCTAGGGAGCTGTGTTGTGCCCGCTGTATTTTGGGCCTGTTTCGGGCCTCTTCTCCTTGGCTGTGTGGAGCCACGTCCGAAGGTGCATGTTTCGCCCTGTCTCTAGCTCATGCGATCGCTGAGTCGATATCCCGAGCAGCTACACCTCCACCCCTCCCGGCCTCCACACTGTTATGGAAACCAGCGGCTGCGCGCATCTTACCTTGTGATCCTTGCCGGCCTTGAGGTACTCCTCCCCGTAGCGCATGATTGGAACATACCTGTGCCGCAGCAAGAGGTCCATCCGTCTCAGGAGCCACGCCGCAGTGGCGGGAGATAGGGCGAGCCAAGAAACAGGGGGGGGAAGGAGCAGGGACGAGTGTGGGCGGGGAAGAGGGGGGGGGGGGGGGGTATACCCGTTGCCGGCGTTCATTTCGTCCTCTGGCATGTACACGACCAGTGGCACCTGTGGCGCAGATACACATTCCCAGCGGTCAAAAGCAAGCCCACCTGTGCTCCGCCCTCTGACACAACCGGTTCCATGTCATGCGCATGCGACCCCGTGTGGCCTATACATCTGAAGCCCGACGAACCTTGAGCATCTTGGAGAGGACCAGCAGCTCAGGTTCGCCGCCCCAGAAGGAGGGGCTCTCTAGCCGCTGGCAGTATCTGCGCAGCCAGGTTGTGGGGAGGGGTCCGTCAGCTGGGTGGGCGAGATGTGCAAGCGATGGTGGGGGATCTCCCGCGTGATAGGTGATGCTCACCGGGGCAGGTTGTCCTCCGCCTGCACCGCCTTCACAGCCTCCTTGAAATCATTGCGGCGCTTCGGCGTGCGGCACAGCGCCTCTGCCACAGCCAGGCGCAGCTGGTCCGCCTCCGTCTGACACACGGCACAGGGCATTTCAGCGTCCCGTCCGTGAGGGGCCAAGGTCCCTTGTACCCTCAGTCACGGGAGAGGCGAGTGGGCGCTGCTCACTGTCTCCGTGGATGGCTTCAGCACCGCCCCCTTGTTGCGCGCCATCCCCTGCACGGCGACGTTCCTTGGCTCAGTGTCGCCAATCTCCCATCCCGATCGCAGCAGTGATAGTGCGACCCGCTATAACGCTTGCCCTACAATATGCCCCTCCCCCCCCCCCCCCCCCCTCTCCGCACCTGCGCCAACGCACGGAACATGCAGCGGCCGTCGCCCTCAATTTTGTATCGCCGCAGGCGGAGTGGCGCCTTGGCTTCCGCCAGTGAGAACAGCGCCACCGGCGGCCGGCGGTCCTCGGCGCGCATGCCGCCGAAAGCTCCCAGCGTCAATGAGGCCCAGCCCACAGGCGGACGTCCGGCCGCGGGTCTATCCCAACCAAAGGTGAGCGTCGGCGGCGTTGGCGCCATCGTTGACGCGGAGCCGGCGGCGGCGCAGTCCGCCGTCGCTGTGCTCTCTCCGCTCAGGCCGGACGCCAGCAGCCCAGACGCCACATGAAAGCGTGGCGCCATGTTAACAAAGGATTGGTGAAGTTGGCGGGATTCGAAGAAGCTCAGCGTGGACTCTGGACAGGAGGGGGTGGCTTTGCGGCACGGTATGATGGTGGAGGCGAGGGTGCTGGTTATTGAGGGGCTCGGCCTGCTTATGCTCTTTACTCTTAGCGACCAGGTGAGGGGATACGTGAGGAACCGCCGTAAGCCCGTAACCGCTGCAGCACTACAGGTAAAATATAAGGAAGGATTAATAACATGTAAGCAGAAAGGATTCGTTAGAGGTCAGTATTACATAATTATGATGCGGCTTGCTGTGTTGATCTTTTAGCACGTACCGGTACTGCTTTAATTACATAGAGGTGGATTCGTTACTGGCTTTTTTGTAATTCATACCAGTACCCGTACTCGCGCAGTACGATTATTGGATGCTCGAGGATCGGCTCGGGCGGACGCAGACGCTCCCCGTAGTCGGGTGGCGGGCGGCGCGCCGCGGGCGTCGGCCCGATTTATCCATGCCAAGTCAGCTGAGATGCAAAATGCCCGCTGATTAATCCTCGGTTCTTTCGCGGTATAAAAATAGTCCTTAAGTATTTATACTGGTAGTAGGCCGAAGGAATAGCTCTTCGTGACTACGCGCGTACCAGCAACAGTACTGTGTATAGGTTTGGCGACGAATCCCGTTGTACCCGTAAAAAGCGGGTGATTCAGCATTTTCTTGTCCGGCTTTTATGATATGCTGGTATATTTTTGCGTAGACAATAATCCTTGTTATTAGTCGCTAATTGGATCCACGAGCATGACAAACCATTTGCAAGTACGGATTACATGTCGGAAAATGACGATTCCTTAGTCATTCTGCCATCATTTATTCATTTCTACCAGTTCAGTAATGTCGATTACTCTGCGACACTGCGAGTCCGCGGACCCCGACTACGGTACAGGTAATCCTTAGCTAGCGACCGCCAGTCGCTCACGGAGCGATGATCGGCGACGACTATGGATTTATGATGTGTCTCCTTTCTTCAGTACCCTGTAGTAGCAGGATCAATGACGCGAAGGTTCTGGAAGCATGCAGCAGACTACAGATATAATTGCAACTTAGGAAGCTACCGAGCTAAGGGCGGATGGATATAGGATTGGGTCAGCAATACAACAGGGCAGGATACGATGAGGAAACCACCAATAATACTATACACGCTTCCGGCGCTCCATCTGTTGCCCACGGGCGGAAGCCTCAGCCCCACCTCAATACAACCCATCAATACGACCCCGGGCGAGCATCAGGCTGCTCAGTATATCTCTCCCTCTCGCACGCCTTATAGGACGCCCTCTTGGTGAAACACGCACCACTTTTATGATGGCGTCGCGCCACAGCGAGTTTCTGTCTATGGACGAAATGCTCCGAATGCCGTTCGACTCACTACGACAAGAGGTCGCCGGCTCGACAGGGAACACTATGCGCAGCGCGCTGCCTGCTGCGTCAGGAACCCGGGCACCTGGCCCAGCGGTAACTGTTACCTCGTCCCGTGGAGCGCTGCCAGGCGCGAGAGCACCAAGTTTGCCGATTATGGTGAGCACCGCGATCGCTCCGCTGCCCCTCACATAACAGGGACGGGAGCAGTCAGCATCACTTTCCACTACCAAAATACCGCGTCACTCCCCCCGTCCCCTCCCGACGAAAGTAGTACCGCAAGGACACGTAAGGACTACCGCAACTACTTTGATTCAAACAAGAACTAAAACAGGGCCCTCGTGGTTTGCCGCTCCAGGCTTTCACTCTGACCAGGCTTGCACTGCTCATAGACACCTGACGCCGCATAGATTTGTGCATGCAGCCTGGGCATGGGCTTGATGCCTTACTTAATTCAGTTTTAGAGTGCAGCCATCGCGCACTAAGCATCCTCTGCCTCGCCTGGCTGCCGCGTTCAACCCCTGCAGGACCACCCAAATCTGGCCATGTTTTTCTCGCCCATACGCCACGGCACTCTGCGCCCAAACATGGGCCCGTTGATGTCCATGGCGATGGCTGGTCAGCGCCCGGGGACTGGCCTGGGGATGTCGTACGAGCAGATGCTTAGCCTCGACAAGAGCAACGTCAAGCGGGGCGTGAAGGCAAGAGCTCTGAACCGGCTCTCCAGGGTAAGGCGTTCTGCATGCAGCAATATACGGTATCCCCAATCGAAAGACCTCTTTTCAGGCCAGCAGAAACTGATATGGCACGGCAACGCTTGCACAGGGCCGCGCCCGCGGCACGACAGCAGCGCAGAAGTGCGGCATCTGCCTGGGCAAGCTGGGCGATGCGCCCAGCACGGCCAGGCTGCCGTGCACTCACGACTTCTGCGAGGGGTGTGCGCGGCAGTGGCTGGCGGAGCATGCCACCTGCCCCGTCTGCCGCTACGAGTTCCCAGAGGCCGACACCCAGATCGTGAGCACAGCTTGAGGGGCATGCTGTATACTCGGCCCGCCGCAGTCACCATGCCACCAAGTCACATTAGCCTGCCCCCCCCTCCTCCCCTGTTCCTCTCACTCACTCACACGCCCTTCATCCCATTCATACTCCCCATTGATCCCAGATGTGCCGAGCCTGTAGAGCTCGCACCCAAACCATAGGACGCCTCACTCAGACTCCAAGTCAGGAATGACACCTTCGCCTGATATCATGTACAAACTGATACAAAATGTTTCGAAGCACAGCTGCCCGTGCGCATGCTAGCCGAGCTATACCCTCCGCAGCGCCCGGCCTAGCGGTCGCAGGCCGCTCCACGACTCATTCGCCCCATCATAGCCGCACGCAGCATGTCCGCAGCGCCATGGATATCAGCCCAAGGTAGCGGGCATGAAGTGCAAGCATGGAATCATGCTGCATAAACATCGACCGCGGGTTGCAGTGCTGCCAGTGCTGTTGTTGAAGTGCGGTGGAAGAGAAGCAAGCATGCTTGGAACTCTCATCATATCCCAAGACGCTAACTTCTTGCTAGTTTCCGCCTAAGCTGATCTCAGGACCTGTTGTATTCCCGGACTCTACGGCCCATGCACTGTCCGCCGATACCTCCTCGATGTCCAGCCCACCCTCCTCACAATGATGGGGGCAAGTATGCAGGAGGCGTCGCTGCTCGGCGGGCAGCCGGCGAGGCTCAGTGCTTTTCGTTTTCCGCCCCCGGCACAAGATGGCAGCAGTGAAACTCTTGCAGCGTCCCCACGGCGGCCGTTTAGGCAGCGGCCCAATTATGGAAAGCCCTGGGTAGGCGACCAGCTGCCAGTTGAGATCCACATGCTACCTTAAGTCCGTTCTCCATCAACAATACTGCAATTCTAAGTATCTAAAGAGGTCTAGGCTGGGGGTGAAGGGGGGGTGGGGGGCAAGGCGCTTACTCTCAGGCACACAACATGCGATGAGCCCATGACAGGGGCGTGCATCTAGCCAAATAGGGGCTGCCGCGGCGGTGGCCCCTTATTTCGCCCCTTCTCCGCCGCCGCCGCCGAGTCCAGCTGATCCTCCCGCGTGGGCTTTGGCCCCACGCGCAGCAGCCCGCTCACGTTGCTTGTGTCCAGGGTGCGCGTGCAGTAGATGAGCAGCACCCCCGCTGCCATCGTCACTAGTGAGCACAGCTCCGTGCCGACCTCCTGCACCACCAGCGGCACCTGACACACACACAGCCCAGCGGCAGCTCAGCAACCCCAGAAGCCGCCAGCAAATACGCCTTAAGTGCAACAACCACACTGAAATTGAGAATACGTAATATAAATGCGTCAGCACTGGGAAACGTCCCCCACCCCCCACCAATACACACCCCATCTTTCTTTCCTTCTGTTTCTCTCAAACGAGTCCCTTGGCATGTGTATTCAACGCACCCGGAACATCAGCATGTAGCCGCCAAGCGCCGTGGCGTTGAACACCACAAAGTTGAGCGGCGTCGCCAGGCCGCTGCGCTGCGCGCTCCCCGCGCGCACATTGTAGTTCTGCTGCAGCAAGTAGCACGCCAAGCAGGCCTGGCGGGCAATCAGGCAGTCCCAGAGGAAGAGGGCGGCGAGGGAGGGGGTTCAGCTGATATCTACGCATCGATACTCTGAGGTGCGCTCGCATGGTAGGGGCATGGTAGGCGCCTCACCAGCGGCAGCAGGCACACCACTGGCTGTACAGATCGGGTGTCCCCTGCCAGCGCGAGCCTAACGCCGATGGCCAGCACCTACACGGCAGCTGGAGGTCAGGCACCCGCACCAGCAGGACTCTGTGCACGCGCGGGGCCTGCCCTATCCCGAGCCTGGGCATGCCTGCCCCTATGAGCACCCACCCGTTCACATGCGCGGCAGCGCGCACCTTGGCCGCCATGATGGAGATGGACCCCAGCAAGCCGCTGATGGCAGCGCATGCAAACGGGCTGCCCGAGCCATGCGACGGCACAGCAAAGCACACGAGAACAACCACCGCCAGCATGACAGTGCCGACATACGCCACAAAGCCTGCATGCGGCGCGGCAGAGCTCAGCAATCCCTCCAGTGCCCATGGTGACCACTTCACCGCTTTCCTGAGCCTCCATGCGCGGTGCTGCGGCTCAAGTAACCCCCGAGGCTGCCAGCTCCTGCAGGTGATCACCGCACCTGGCTCTTGCGTCTGAAGCCAAACATCGCTGAAGGCGCGGACGAGGGGCTCCTCGGGGACGGTGAGGATGAGGGGGAGGCAGCCAGCCGCCCAGAGCACGCAGCCCAGCGCACCGAACATGTTGAGCGAGTCCTGCCTGAGGGCATGCGCGGCGAGTGCGGCCAGCACGATGGAGCTGCTGGACGCGAGCGGCGCCACGAGGGTGAGCGGGGAGTGCGCCAGCGCAGCGAACTGCATCAGCTCCGCGCTTACTGCGGCGCCTCCGCTCGTCCACCACGTCGGGTCCCGCACCGGCAGGCGAACCTCCCCTGCTTGGCGGGGCGTGGCGGCAGCTGACATCAGAAACAGCAGACAGCTGCAGGGAAAATTGCTCTGCCCACATACTGGCAGATGGTACTTGTAGAGGGAGAGGGACGGGGAGGTGACCCGTCATAGAGGGCGTGCAATCTGCCGGCAAGCACTGGGCAAATGCAAGGAATGCAGATGTGGCGCACCCACGCCGCCGCCGCTGCTAGCTCGCGCGCGCCGCCGGGAGGACAGCAGGCTGCTCATGGCGAAGAGGGACGCCGAGGCGAGCGCGAAGAATACCCCCGCCGTGGCTTGCGTCAACGGGTACGACTCAGGATCCCCTGACGACGATGGAGACGGGGGCTCCTCCTCGTCGTGGTCCGCCATGCCAGGCCGTCCCGCTGAGAAGGCACGGCTGCGAGCTTGCTGGATATGTAGCTGTCGGGGGTGTGTCGAGAGGTTCTGGGACGGCAGGTTTGTAAAACAGCTCTCGGGCTGCGTTATGTCGAATATTTATAAGCGGTTTTGCCTCCCCACTTGTGTCTCACGCTTCGGCCCATCGAGGGAGTCCCCCGCTGCGCGTCGACCGCCACCTGGATGCTGCTCACGGCATGAGGGTGGGGATGGAGATCGGTGCTTAAGGATGGTGAGCTGAGCGGGTGAGAAGGGTGGGAGGCCCCGGTGCTGGCGCTGGTACGCGGCTGATAAACGCTGGGTGTGGCGCTGGCGAAAGAAAAGTCTACAGTACAAATCCATCGGCGGAAGGTAGCGACTAGGTACCGGTGCTGGTACCCGCCGCACCGATAGCGGCTATATTTAATTACATGAGCTAGCAGCAGAAGGCGATATCGGAAATCACCAAAATAAAAGGCAATCAGAAAGGTCCTCTACAACGACTGCGGGGTGGAAGCAGTAACATGAGAAGACGCAGAGTGGGCACGAGCACACGCATCAGACTTGGCCATCTGCACACCGGCAGAGAGAATGCCGCCCAGGGTACCATGCACGCAAGCCGAGACCCGCTGCAACAGCCCCCGCCGTGTGCGCGACAAGTGACGGCGGAACTCAGCAGGTTGGCCGGCGACAAAGTTTCGAAGTGCCTGAACGGATTGACCACGAAGAAAGCAAGAGGTCGGGGCGGAAGGACCGCCAGGGAAGTTGCGCACAGCCAACAGCACCGCGAAGATGTAGACCACAGTCAAAGCGGACTTCCCGAGTCGGCCGCGGTCCTCAACCACAAAAGGGTAGTACCGGTGAACACCCTGCACTGGGGCGGAAGACGCCCGGTCCGCTGCCAACTTAGCATGCTCCGCCTCGGTCGCCGCGATTCCCGGGATGCACTAGCGGGGATCGTTGCTCCAAGTGGGGGTCGTGGAGGACACGCACGCGAAGTCGATCATGTAATCGCACGCTGCCCCTCCCCACCCCGCCAGCGTCAGGTCTGACGGCCGCGAGCGGTCCGTTGGGCGCAGCCCACTCGTCTCAAGGGTCAAGTCGCCGGCTCCCGAGCGGTCCCGGTCAAGCACCGCCCCCGCATCAATTGCCACAGATGCCCACAGATTCTTCAAAGCGGTATGCATGCGGTGCTTGTAGTTCGCTACGGGGCATATGGGTAGATGATCCACGATGAAATCCGTAGCGCTCCGGTTCGAGCCATCCGTAGAGCGAAGCCATAAGGGATCAATACCACACGTTGGGCCAGGGCAAGTGACAAGCGCGGAACCTCCGCGCGGGCAAAGGCCCAGTACCCGCGCAGCGGCGGCCGCATAAGCAGCATGGGGAATCTTGCGGGCGGACTCGTGATCCGACTGGAAAAGCGATAGGGAGCCCGGCCCGCACGCGCTGTACAGGCGCAGGGTATCAAGTCGCGAGGCCGCTGCACCAGTACGTTGGAAGCTAAGATCGAGGGCCACGAAGTCACGCAAGCGAATCGCACGGCTGAGGTGGCGTTGGACAACCCTGGTCGTGGGTTGATCATCGGAGGTCGCACCCGAACCCGTACCCGAGGGCGGAGCAGTAGAACCTGGCAGCGATTCTGGGAGGGAAACAGTGGCTGCTGACGGAGGGTGTGCCACTAATTCGCCCGGCGACGGTATCTTCAGAGCTACAAAAGCGCATGTAGTAACGGTATTGGCAGTACTCGTACCACCGATAGGAAGCAATTGCTGGGCAGCAGAGGCGGCCTCACCAGTACCAACTCCAAGAGGAGTGGCCGTAAAAGGAGATGTGGTGACGCGCAATCCTCCGCTAGTGCTCGTACCCGTACGGGTCGTATTACCAGCTGCTGGATCCGATGCAGCGGTGGTCGTAGCATTACTGACCGTAAGTAACTCGAAGATCTCGTGGGCGTGCCCTAGCGGCTATATGCTGCCTTTTAGTGCAGACGGCCAAGTCTGAAGGAGGCGAAAAAAACAACGGCCAAGTCTGATGCGTCTGCCCGTGCTCATTCCGCACCCTCTTCGTTCTGGCGCTTCCACCGCGCAATTGCTGTAGTGGACGTTCTCTATTGCCTTTTCGGGTGGTTTCCTGATCGCCTTTTGCAGCTCATGTAACTATATAGTAGAGTATGCTGCCTTTTGGTAATCCTTAGGCCTGTATGACACGGGACGTGCTCTACCGGTAGACCGCTCTACCGCCGTAATTTCTACACGCAAAGCGCGCCACGTCGCAAAAAGCAAACGGCGCGCTTAGCGTGTAGAAATTACGGCGGTAGAGCGGTCTATCGGTAGAGAATGTCCCGTGTCATACAGGCCTTAATTCACGCCAGTATGCTGTATTATGTCAGGTGAACCCCCAAGGCCCGAACCCCAATGGGCCTGAGGGGCCGCCGGCGCGTAAAGCCGTCATCATCGGCTGCTGCTGAGCAGGTACCGGTATGATCTAAACTAGTTTATGGGGTTTCCTCCCTTGACCTAACCGCTCTTGAGCTATCTACAAGTGCTGCTAAGTGGTACGGGAACTAGATAGCTAGGCACCTGTTGTTGCGCCCTTTTTGGGTGCAGCACGAGTAGACATAAAAGCAGCCATAACAGCTGAGCCTGCCATCTTCCAGTTTTCGCTGCGATCCACGCAGCGATGTTAAAACTGTCTCGTACCTGTTGCGAGCAAGGTCACCCCAGGTTGTTCAAGACCACACCCGGCTCACCACCCGTGTGTGATATTCTCATCCATGCGCCCGTGCGTTACCATGCCAGATGGAGAAGAACCCGTCGTTGAGCCGACGCTCGAGTCGCTACACGCAGACGTGAAGGCCCAGTTTACATTACTGCGAGAGCTTGCTACAGCAATGGCCCAACTTACGGCTCGTGAGCGCGTTGTTGATGGAGAAGGAGCACATGGTTCCGGTTCCGGGCAGCGCATTGCGGGACAGCCGGCATGCAGCGGGGGAGCCGCACAGCGCCCCGACTTGCTAGAGTTAGCCCAGAGCGGCCGTGTCGGAGCAAAATCCGTGAGTGACGAGGATGACTACCTCGCGGTGCCAGAATTACTGCATAGAGCAGAGTATTGTTACGAGGCCGTTCGACCGGTCAGCCGGGTGCCTGGGCTCTTCCCCCTGAGCACCGACCTAACGAACGAGAGTATCTCAAGCAGGATGACCGGCGTCTGCCGGCCCAGAAGGAGTATTTGTGGATGTCGTGTTTCGGCGCCCACATGGCCGCACTTTTCGTGGCTCTCGACGAGCTGCTGCCTTACGTCCCTGCTGCAAAACAAGACTTCACCCCCTACCTCGCGAGAGCTCGGAACCACGCCGAAGCCATCGACAAGGCGTTTCGCTTTCGTTTGGCCTTCCTACAGAGGCTTAATGAGGTCAAGCGTGTGCACGGTGACCAAGGTGTTCTGGACGTGCTGCGAGCTCAACACTTTCAGCCTGCTTATGAGCATCTGGGTTCCGCGATTTTTGGGGACCTCCTGAGGGACTACTACGAGCGTCGCGTCTTCGAGGCGACTGTGCCCAGCAGCGCAAAAGCAACCGCTACTGCTCGGGTGGCGGTAGTAGATGCAGGTCGCGGTCGTGGACGAGGACGTGGCGGTGGACGCGGGCGTGGCCGCGAAGGTGAGCACGAGTGACGGTGTGGGGCGCCTTTCGTCGGAGCTGCTGGAGCCTTGCGAGGCCACCTTTCGGTGACCGCCGCAAAACGCACACTTGCAGCTCAACGGCGGGATGAGCGCCCTGTGTCTGGACCTGACTCCCCCCACCTTACAGACTTCATTTAGACCTTCCTCGGTACGGCGCTTCTTACATACAGCTACAGCCGAGTGCGGCTCAACCATCCGCACACCTGCACATGGCGGCTCAACCAACCGCCTCCCGTACCATCCCAACATTGCGTCCGTCGGTTGTTACATTTCGTGTCACAACTGGTTCGCAACGACCAAGCTTCGCGGGTGTACGTTACGCGCGTGACAGGCGCTACGAGCGCGAAGGGCGCGCGAGGCGGCCCTCCTACCTGAACCTAGCCCCGCAAACCCGTACTGGTGCTACTGCAAACCCGTCCATCAACTACCGGCCAGCCGCCGGGAATCTAACCGCTGCTGCCGAGTACTTTGCAAACAGTAGTCGCATCTCTGGAACTCTGTCGGTAAAACGACGCACTTACGTAATTGACGAGCCCGAAGCTGTCGCTCCCTAGGCTGCTTCACTGCGATCTCGATTGCAGGATGCTTTCGGCTCAGACGAGCTAGGACAACGGACACTCGACCTGCTCTCCAGCTCCCTCACCGCTCAGACACTCAAGAGCTACGCCTGCAGACTGTCTCTGTTCGCGGAGTTCTGCCACGACTCCGAGAATATCAGCCCGCTGGAGGCGACCACTGCTACTGTCGTCCGGTACGTTGCATGGATTGGTGAGCGAGGGTACATTGGAGCTAAGTCACTGCAACCCTACCTGTCTGCAATCAACACGTTCTTCGAGCTGCACAACCTCGACCCAATCGCCAAGGACAGCCTACACCTCACTTCGGCAAGGCGTGGGCTGATGCTGCGGCAGCGCCGTCTAGAAGCCGCCCCTTTGCGAGTTTCTCTGCCTGCTGATATAGCGTACCGCTTCGTCACAAAGGCCGAGCTGATTGTGTCTGCTCCTTACCCAGAGTACCAACACGACTTCCGAGCCCTCGTGGCCTCGGTTGTCAACTTCATGTTCTTTGCCAGAGGACTTACTGGCGTCTCCTGCCGAGTGCGGGATGTGCATGTCGACGATTACAACATTACACTGCAGGTGTACCGCGAGAAAAGCCGCGCTGGCCGACGGGGACCCGACGACCTGCGCGTGCTTCTCCTTCCGTCCGGTGTCAGAGCACCCCCGAGTTGCACGTCTCCTACACCACTTCATCGACACGATACAGTCTGTTCCCCTGGTTACTGTTGCCTTGGCTGAAACAAACTTCTGGGCGGTCACCCCGAGCGAGCAGTCAAAACCTTGGACTGCCGCTACAATGTCGGACTGGCTGTCTACAGCCGTCCGTCTTGTCGGTGCTGCCCCTCCCGCCGGCACTTCATGGACCTCACACAGCCTTCGCAAGAGAGCAGCGTCTGCGGCCAACGCCATCGGAGCACCACTGTGCCACATTCGCTACCAAGGCGGCTGGGCCACTAACTCAGACGTCGTTCTGGACTACATCGATTCCAACGTTCTTCCTTCACCTGGCGCATGGTTCTTCTTTGGCAACATCACCCCCCTCCGCCACTTCCGAGTCCAACACGACTCCGCAGCGGTGGCCTTCCCGGTGCCTCCTTCATGACCTGGCGCTACCCCTTCTCCGTCAATCCACCGCTCTCTCTGTTCGCTCAAGACTGGCAAAACCAGACTCAACTTGAAATGATCTAAACTAGTTGATGGGGTTTCCTGCCTCCCTTGACCTAACCGCTCTTCAGCTACAAGTGCTGCTCAGTGGTACGGGAACTAGGCACCTGTCGTTGCGCCCTATTTGGGTGCAGCACGAGTAGACATAAAAGCAGCCATAACAGCTGAGCCTGCCATCTTCCAGTTTTCGCTGCGATCCACGCAGCGCCCCCCTGACTCCGCTTTCCCTCCACGCTTTCGCTAAACCATCCTGCCAATTTCGGCCCTTGACCGTGTAAAACTGTAAGCCTGCGCGACCTTTTTGGCAAAACCAGACTCAACTTGAAACCAGTATTACGGTGCCGGATTTCCACACGGATTTCTGTGTGGATTTCTTGAATGTTGCGTCTAGCTCATGTAATCAATTACGGTGCCGGTTCCTGATACCAAGGTACTGGCACCTTTCACCAGCAGCGACTACCTTGTAGGTAGCAGTTAGTGAGTACGAGCATAAAGGATTATTACAGGATGAGTGGCTGCTACCCTAAGAGTGACACTACCCTGTATCTATTATTTATGAACCACCCTTTAATGAACGGGGGGCGGAGGGGCCGTATGTTCACGCCCGAGGTACCAGTACCCTGTGGTGTCAATATTGCTGATGCTCCGTCGCACGGCCTCCGCGGGGCATGTGATGATATCATCACGGATTTTTATTTAGGCGGGCTTTCTTTGGATTTAACGCGACTAGCTCACTAGCGACCATCAATAATAACTGGAGTTACGTTGTAATTTGATGCGCTGAAAACAATGATGGAATCACTGTTTAGTATATTCGTACTGTGTGCAGTAGCTATAATATCCACGGCAATCCGCGGCAATCCACGGCAATCCCGGCGGCGACAGGACAGATGACGGCGAGGATGGCGACGACTACCGCCAGCACGACCGGCGGCACCGCCAGACGCCGGCCCACGCGTGCGGCGAGCTGTGAAGACCTAGCCAGCAGCCGCCCACAGTGCCCCAAACCTCAGCAACCAGGCCGCGCCCCTGAACCTCACAGAAGGAAGGCGAGTCTGTCTGCAGACCCGGTCTTGCAGCCCACTCCCTTCGCGAGCCCCCCCTTAGAAAACAACTCACCCGAAATGGCGTCCAAGCGGATCACGAAGGAGCTACAGGTGAGGTGGGCTCGGCCTGTAGCGACAGAGCGAGCGAGCAGCTCGCATTAGCTAGTCGCGTTAAGTACTGACCAGGTTGAACAGCAGAGTCCAACCTCGCGTTTACCTTCTCCGACACTGGCTGCTCGCCCTCCTCATCCCGATCGAGACTCCTGGAAACGGCACTCGCTTCATTTTTCGCTGTCGTGGCTGGTGCTGGCTGCCCAGGCTAGGGTGCGCGGGGGCGGCCGAGGCGGCGCGCTGAGAGGACAGGCTATATTACACCGCAGTCGTTACCGCAAAGAAAGACATTTTCTAGCTGCGTTGATATGCTGTTGTGTCGTCGCCGTTCTCGGAGCGGCAGGATCTCGCGCGCCTCGGGCCAGGTTGGCCCCGAGTCTCGCGCCGGGCCCGCCGACAGCGCCACGGCGAACCCCGCCCTCAGGACCACGAGTCCGGGGCACTGACCCGACGGTCTGGAGGCTGTAACTCCAGGCCCAGGTTAGCTCGCGGCGCGGGCGGCTTTTCCGCGCCGCGTCCGGGGTGCTCTCCAGGTCCGGTCGACTTCGTACTCTCCTTCCCTGCCGCCACCGCCGGTACCACGTAGCAGGTCGTAGCGGAGGGGGGCTGGGGGGTCGTTGGGGCGAAGGGTCGCGTCTGGCAGCCGTCCACAAGCTGCGCCGGCCACACAGCGCCTCCACTGAACCCCCCCCCCCCCCCCCCCGCCTTTCTTCGCTGCGCCCGTTCACCAGGACCTCCAGAAGGATCCGCCCACCTCGTGCAGCGCAGGACCGGAGGGCGATGACCTCTTCCATTGGCAGGTACGGCGCAGATACCGAGCTTGCTGCGCTACTGAATCCCGCCAAGCAGCCAGGACAGACAGGCGCCTGACTGTTTGGAGTGACCCTGCTGGTGGGACTGCCGCACGCTGATCCCCCCCCCCTCCCCCCCCGGGCCCCCTTCTCGTCCCGTCACCCTGCCAGGCAACCATCATGGGCCCCTCGGACTCCCCGTTCCAGGGCGGCGTGTTCTTCGTGAACATCCACTTCCCGCCAGACTACCCCTTCAAGCCGCCCAAGGTGAGCTTCAAAACGAAGGTGTACCACCCCAACGTCAACAGCCAGGGCAGCATCTGCTTGGACATCCTGAAGGAGCAGTGGAGCCCCGCCCTCACCATCTCCAAGGTACCCCCCCTGGCCCCCAGCCCCTCCTCGCCGCCTCTTGCGCTAACATATTGACGTCTCGATCTACTCCAAGAGCAAGACGGGCGCGTCTCTCAGCATCGGCATCACTCTGGCCGGCGATTGCTCTGCTCTCATAGTGGCGACTCTAGCAGAGCCATCCACGTTAGCGTGCGGTAGCCACAGGGTCTGATCTAGCTGCATTGCTGCCAAGCACAAGGGTCGCCACGGATACTTCGGCGACCATTGAAGTCACAGATGTTCACAGATATTTCGGCGTATCCATCGGTTCCTCTGTAGCTTCGCTGTTCGCCGCTTTGCCCCCCCCCCCCCCCCCCCCCCCCCCCCCCCCCTTTTGAGAAGGCACACAAGGGATGGAGCATTTTATTGTTGCATTTATCAGACTACGCAGCAAGTGTTGAGGTCCTGAGGCTCATTATTCGTGGGAACCGTAACCCCAAACTTTGATACGGCATCGCGGCGGGTGCATTGCCACACTTGTCGCCGCACCTGCATGGGTAGAATACGAATCCGACCAGCGCCGTTTCACTCCACATCACCGTGAGGGCGGACCCCTCGCGGCGTTTGCCCGCGAGCCACTCCCCCTCCCCCGCGATCTACTCCATGCGCCAGGCGGGTGCCCCGCTGAGTGCCCCGCTGCCCCACCCCCGGCCAGGTGCTGCTGTCCATCTGCTCCCTGCTGACCGACCCCAACCCGGAGGACCCCCTCGTGCCCGAGATCGCCAACATCTACAAGACCGACCACGAGAAGTACAAGGAGACGGCGATCGAGTGGACACGGAAGTACGCGATGTAGCGGCGCGCGCTGCTGCGCTGCCAGACAGCTGCTGGGCGGCGGGGGTCAGGGGCCGGCCCGGGGTGCCCCGCCGTCCCCGCGCGATGCCCCGAGGCGTGCTTGCTAGACCGGGGTCGCTGCCGCCTCTTTTAAAACAAAGCATGACGCCTCACGCCGCAGAGGCAGCTGCGCCGTAACGCCCGAGATTGCCGCCGTTTCCGGCGCCATTGTGGGAAACCATTATTATCAGCTTCAACCTGGGCTTGCATGCAACCCACAACAGCATTTGCTGCCGTTCCGCTGCGGCTTTGTCTTGATTTGACCTCTGGCAGGCAGAGCGGGGTTTTCTTCCGCCCCCGGGACAGGACTGGCAACAGTGAAACCACGGCAGTAGCGTCCCTACGACGGCCGTTTAGGCAGCAATCCAGTTAACACAGGAAAGCCCTGGGTTGGACGACGCTCCGTTACAGTCATCAAGCAGTCATCAAGTCGCCGGACGGTTCTTATCCACAGTGTTCTCAACATCTCGTCGGCCCCGTGCGCATTCCTTTCATTTGGCGGCGCTGTGTATTGTGTGCCTTGGTGTCGCCCTGTGCTACAAACAGCAGAGGTTTTCGGTGTGCCGGTTTTTTGCCTGCCGGCGCCTTTTCATTTCAAACAACACGTATTCGCCTGGTTTCGGCACAGCAAACGGCGGGTCCTCTACTATACACACGTGCTCCCGTTGAGGTGAGTACTTTCTAGCCAGCGCTGCTGGTTTGCGGACGCTGGGCAAGTGGTTCCCGCCCGTGCGCTCCCTGCAGTGTTGCCTTGCCGTGTGTGCGCATTTTCGCACTGCGAGGTGGACTGGTAGGTCACCCCCAGTACGGAATGATGACGCAACTGGTATGAGGTGTGATTCAGCAATGCAGTAACAGCAGCGCCCCGGGATGCCGTGGAGTTCACATCCGGTGATGCTTGAAAGGGCACATGCTTTGCGCCTTTGCGCAATAGTTCGTGGACTGCGTCACACTTTATTGAGCACCTCGGCGACGTGTCATTCCATTGAGGCTGGGTTTGCACAATCCTGGGCGCGCTCTGCGCGCCGGGGCACGTTCCGCCTGAATTGACCCCACTGCGCCAGCCGTCGACGGGGCTCTTGGGCAGCTGGGCCTCCCCAGAAAGGGAACCGCCTGCAGGTCGCCGGTTCTGCGGCCGGGGGACGCATACCCCCGGAGGCCCGCCGGTGAGTAACACACCCCACAAATGCCGGCGGCATCGTCGGCGCGCCATGCAGATCTCAAATGGCCGGAATCGCAGGTACACATACAACAATCCGCGGTGGTTCTGAGTTGCGGATCGAGGCCGGCCGGCGCAGGACGGCGCGGCAATCACGGCATGAGTTATTGCTATGTGTCGCGTGCGTCATAATGACAGCGCTACGGATGTGCGCTTTCATGCGCGGGAGGACTTGTCAACAGGGCGGCGAGCCGTGTCGGGCCCAGGATTCGCCGCGGAAGAGGGAGGCAAGAGCGCCGCGGACCCACTGCCTGCAGCAGGGCTCAGCTCGCGTCCCAGCGGTGCACGGTGGCGTCCTCGCAACAGCACAGGACGGTGGTCCCATCGAAGGACACCGCCGTCTGCCTCACCTGTGGCACAGATGGAACATCGGGTCAGTGTGCAGGGGAGAGGGGGGAGGTGGGGGAGGGAAAGGGGGCGGCGGGGGGGGGGGGGGGGGAGGGGAGATGGGGGTTCTCACCGGGGACTTGAGGGTGGCGCGCTCCAGCCGCTGCAAGCACGCCACGTCCCCCACATTATACACAAAGACCTTCCCGAGACGGTTCCCGGCGGCCATCACTTCGCAGTGATAGTCCATCGAGAAGCGCAGGAACCAGATGTCGGCGTCCTCCAGGGGGTACTCCTGCAGGCGTGGGGAAGGGGGTTGAGGGGGGGGGAGGGGAGCGGAGGGGGCGGATCACCTAACGATACTACTGTAGCATGTGCCGCACTAATGTACATTGTAATCCGACAATTGCGTAGGGCTGAAATGAAGGCAACGCTGCCTGCCTAGCCCTTTTAGGGTATCAAGTTCTAGGGTTTAATGCGGTTTGCGCAGGGTACCTGCAAGAAGTCGACGCTCTCCAGGCTGTTCTTGTTCTTCTGGCTGTGCTTCAGGTCGACGCCCCACAGCAGGATGCGGTTGTCCACACTCTTGGACAGCACCAGGTCGCCGAGCCACCGGATACAATCGACGTAGTTCCCGTGCACCTGTCGTAGTGGGCATGGCAAGGGTGTGTGTTGTTGTTGAGAGGGGGGGGGGGGGGGGGGGGAGGTGTATCAGTTGTCATTACATCGTGGGTGGCAAAGAAGCGGAGGTAGCGACTAATGCACCCAGCCAGCACTCGTGGGTTTCGGGGGGTCGGGATGCAAACCCCAGGAATTCGTCGCCGAAACCCACCCCTGGTGCGCCAAGCCCTAATCTCGGCAGTGCTAGGGTTAAGCCTCACGACTCCGCAGAAAGAATGCAGCAGGCCAATGAACAAACATTTGCCAACCCAAATAAGACGTTTTGTGGAATGGTGTATTGGCCATGTATTATATAGGGATATTACATTATACAATACGAATGATGAGGAATGCAGTCGCGAATTGGGGTGACTATTATGAAGTAGGGGCGGGGGCTGTTAGGGGCGGGGGAGGGGCACCTTGGAGGACGAGAAGATGGGGTACTGCACGTAGCGCGTGGTGAACCGGCTGGGCTCCCCTTCCCACGTGTGCGAGTCCTCCACCACGGAGCGGAAGTCCGCGTACGACCACACCTTCACGGTGTTGTCCATCCCGCACGAGGCAAAGAGTCCCGGCCGCAGCGGGTGGAAGTCCTGCGCGGTCACACGGTCCGCCCGGGGCAGGGGGCGGATGTGGGCATGAGGATAAGGGACAGTCAGGAGGGGGGGGGTGTTAAAAGTAAACGAAAATCGGCCAAAGCCGCCCCAGCACTGGACCACTTGCGCCAACTGCAGTCATAGGTCTGGCACAGCCCTTAGACCATATTGCCTCACCCAAACCCCGGCGGGGTAACGCATCAACCGTGTTAACCTGGGGCACGACGGGTCGATGTTGCCCTCATTGGGAGAGCCGGGAACCAAACCAAACCTCTCGAACAGGAGCAGACCTCCGTTCTACCGAGCAGACAGACGAGAGGGGGGAGGGGGGCGGTATTGGGCAGTAGATTTACGCGGTAGATTCAGATCGCAAGTCCGGGGTGCGGGACTTCAGCGCATGGTTTTGGAGCATGAGCCAGTGGTCGATATGCATTGGAGCAGCACTCGCTCTGGGAGCTGCAGCACCAACTGCTCCAAAACCACCCAGCCTCGCACCGGAAGTATCCGACACTTCGAAATCTGTCTCGGAATTACCTGTCATTTTTCCCAGTCGCAGTAAGGGTGCGGTACCCCCGGAGTACTGACACTGCCTGGTGCTGTGCCGAGCACATTAACGTAACGATCGTGCCGGCATCGATCCGTCTCAAAAGTACACCGCTTGCCACACGGCAGCATTACATCACAGTTATGTACTCATAGTCTGAGGTACACATCGTACTAGTAGTCGTACACATCGTACTCGTACTTACCTGTAGTATATCGTATTGGTAATTGGCACATTGAGGTTTTGTGGCGTTTGACCTCCAGCTGCGGTTTCATCCAGGCGGGTCACCATGGCTCGAAAACCGCTAAACGGACGCAAACTCAAAAGCCTCGCGGAAGTCATTCGCGGAGGGTTTGTGGAGGCAGCGCAGCACTGACGTGACAGGTGGCGCAAAGTCGTAACCTCGGGGCAGCAATCGCTTTGAATTTCGCGCCAAGTGCTCCGAAACCACATTGGCTATTTGGTGGCTGTACTCATACGGGATGTAATGGTCTAGTTTCTGTTCCGCATCCTACCCGGTCTACTTTTTGGCCAACAAATGAGGCGCACGCTCGCGGCCTCGGCGATTACTCTGCCAATGGCCGCATACAAAGCATGGCACTGATACAGCGTTCCAATAAATAATAATTGAAAATCCAATGGTCCAAAACAACATAGGAATAATGGGGCAAAGCATGCCGTAGTGTGATGATAGTCTCCGAGAGTTCCGGCAAGAAATAGGGGCAAGGCAGTCACTGTTTGGTATTGCTTTTTAGGGGGGGGGGGGGGTCTCAACGATGCTGAGCACTTCGTTGCGGTGGCCTCCGTCCCCGTGGAACACCAGCACGCACGTCTTCGTTTTCAGGTTCCACAGCCGCAGCGACTCGTCCTGGGGTGGGCGGCACACGCATCAGATGCTGCACCGCACCATGGATGGAGGAAGGAGGGGGTGCAAGGTGCCGGGCGTGCACTGCGCTCACCTTGCTGGCGGTCAAGAACAGGTTGGCCTCCACGGGGTGGACCTTGCAGTCGTTAATTGCGTTGCCGTGGCCCGTAAACGTCTGCGCGGCGTACCCGGCGCATGCACGCGCCGGTCATTTCACACTGGGGGGTGGGGGCAATGCGGCGTGTTGGTGAGGCGCTGCGGGGGCCGGGCCGCACGTGGACGACTTGGCCCCGGTTGGTGTCGATCACGCGGACACGGCCGCAGTGCCCCGCAACCAGCAGCAGCGCCGCGCCGCTGGCGTCGTCCCGGCTCCAGGTGCATGTGTAGAAAAACTCCTCGGCCTACAAACAGGGGAGCAGGGTGATTGGGGGGGGGGGGGGGAGGGTCAGCGCGGCATTGGGCTGCCGCAGGGAGAGGAGGGTGCTGCAAGCGGTGCCGCGGTGCAGGACAAGGTGCGGCCTTACGTCGGGGTCCAGATACACCTGCAGCACCTCCAGTTCGCTGTCCGGCTCGCACCGGTACACCGTGGCCTGCGGGCGCGGGGTTCGTCCTCAGTAGAGGGATTTCTTTTTATACTTTCTTTGCTTTCTGAGAAGAAGAACGCTGCCGCGCGGGTCCCCCCCCCCCCCCCCCCCCCCCCCCGCGCGCCCGTCCGCCGCCGCCTGTTTCCTAGGGGCGCGCTGCCACGAGCTACGATCAGCGCCGCGTCACACCTGGTTCTTCCCCACCGTGGCGAACACGTTCTTATGCCGCAGGTCGATGAAATTGTAAGCCACGCAATAGATGGGCTCGCCGTGGCTTTCCTTCACCCTGCGGTCGGCAGCGGCGGGTGAGCGTGCCGTGCGCCGCGTTCTCTGCGGGGGCACACGGCACTCAACAGCTTCGGCAAGCCTGCAAGCGGGGCGCGCACCTCTCCACGTATTTCCAGGTCGGGGGCTTGTCGCCCTGTACGCCCCGCTCCGCCGGAGCGCTTCCTCCCTTCGCGTCGCCTCGCACCGGCATCGCGCAGCCGCTGTGGGGCTCGCCCTCCTCTCCCCTGCCGGCGTCGATACTTTTTCCGTACTGCGCCGCTACCGTACTTTTTGGGAAAACTCTATCGCTGCTGCTGACAGAGCGCTCGGGGATGTGTGCTCTCGACTGTTTGTGCTGACTGAAGAGACACAGCTACACGCAGGCCCCTTTGATGCTGTCGTTGGCGAGGTCGAGCAGGCGCGACAGCGCGCACTATGACTACGACAATACATTCAAGGGTTTCACTGGTGCCAGTCCTGTCCCGGGGGCGAAAAAAAAAACATTCGCGGTTCGAATCTGGCAATGGTTTAAGGGCTATGCCAGACCTACGACTGCAGTGGGCGCGAGAGGGTGGCTTCGGCCGATGTCCGCCCGGGGCGAACTTTACTATATAGTACCGGGTAGTATCAGGGGTATACCCCTGGTAGTATAGGTAGCGGGTAGGTTAGTATGTACCAGCGCTACATTCACTCGCGTACGATGATACATGTAATCCTTTACAGGGTACCTGTATATGGGCGATACTATGATGGGCGATACAGGTACATCCCTTGTCCGCTCGGTAGAGCGGTCGTCTCGTATGCGAGAGACCCGGGTTCGATTCCTGGCCGATGCATTTCGGCAATATCGGCCCGACGTGTCCCGGGTTTACCCGGTTGATGCATTAGCCCTTCGGGGTTCGAATGAGGCAATGGTCTATGGGCTATGCCAGACCTACGACTGCAGTTGGCGCACGAGGTCAAGTGCTGGGGCGGCTTCGGCCGATGTCCCGGGGCGAACTTTACTTTACTTTACTATGATGGGCGGCGGCGCAGTAGATGATGACGATATCGCGTCGATGACAAATGACATACGAGTATACGACCGACGTACCCGGGTAGTCGCTAGTCGGATTGATGTAGAAAAAAAAATATTGACGGCTCATCAGAGCGCGCGGACGACGCACACATACGATTCAGATACGATTTCTACAGTTACATGAGCTAGCGGCAAAAGGCGATCAGGAAACCACCCGAATATCCAATAGGAAACATCCACTACAGCAGTTGCGAGGTGGAAGCAACACCAGAAGAGGGCGCGGAATGAGCACGGGCAATTGAATCAGACTTGGCCATATGCACTCCGGCAGAGAGAATGCCGCCCAAGGTACCATGCACACAATTAGAGACTCGCTGCAACAACCCCCGCCGCGTGCGCGACAGGTGATGGCGGAACTCAGCGGGCTGGCTGGCAACAAAGTTTCGAAGAGCTTGGACGGGCTGACCACGAAGGAAGCATGAAGTCGGGGCGGAAGGACCGCCAGGGAAGTTGCGCACAGCAAGTAACACCGCGAAGATGTAGACCACCGTTAAAGCGGATTTTCCGAGGCGGCCGCGGTCCTCAACCACAAAAGGATAGTAGTACCGGTGAACACCCTGCACCGGGGCGGAAGACGCCCGGTCCGCCGCTAGCTTGTTGCGCTCCGCCTCGGTCGCCGCGATCCCCGGGGTGCACCAGCGGGGGTCGTTGCCCCAAGCAAGTGGGGGTCGTCGAGGAGACGCACGCAAGATCGATCATGTAATCGCAAGCGCCCCCCCCCCCCCCCCCCACCCGCCAGCGTCAAATCTGACGGCCGCGAGCGGTCCGCTGGGCGTAGCCAACTCGTCTCAAGGGTCAAGTCGCCGACTCCCGAGCGGTCCCGGTCGAGCACCGCCCCCGCTTCGATCGCCACGGAAGCCCACAGATTTTTCAAAGCGGTTTTCATATACTATTTGCTTGTTGTGCATTCTCTTGACGCTCTCCATGTAACCAAAAAGATAATTTGCTTGCTATATAATTTATACACTGCGAAAATATTTGGTTTCGGAGCACTGCTGACCACTGGCCCACTACAACAATAGACGAATGAACTACAATTTGACGATTATTATGACGAACTAACAATATATCGCAAAATGATATCGCCAAATAGTGTTCTGAAGTCCTGATGAGAATTTCCGATACAACAACACACGCGGGCACTCTGATTGCACCATCTACACTGCCTTGTCTCCAACAGCGTCCCAGCCTCCCGCATGCACGGTCCATCCGAATTCAATCCGTTTGACGATCATGCTTTTGTTTTATTCATGTATATCATGTTGTGGATTTTTCGCTTGCGGACAATTCATATAATGGCGGTAATATACAACTTCACTAGTCATAGGACATAAAATCTCTCCGATATATGCTGATAATCCAGCTAAACCGCGCTAGAATAATATACTTCTAGGAGGCGGTGCATTCTGTATGATGATGCATGGTGGGAGCTGAAAGTCTCACA
>VCJN01002711.1:0-114169 GCA_006384855.1 Tetraselmis striata
GGTGTCGCAGTTGTGGCGGAGGGCTGCGCCTCTTGCTGAGTAGACGATGCAAGAGGTACGTTCCCGCCAACTGGCGTAGAGTCTATGGATTCTGATGGGCTGCATAGGACGTAGGCTTGGTCTGCGACTGCCTGGAAGTTGGTAGGCCAGATCCCTGTAGAACGAAAAGCAGCCCGTATGTTGTATGGGGTGAAAGCCTTCGCCCATGGGCTCCAGAACTCCGCTGGGTGTCCCTCCCTCCTGCCCAGGATGGGCGCTGGCTCGCACAACAGCCTGATGACATCCTGCTCCGTGTATACGTCCAAGGGATCAACTAGGCCGTCCACCGCCAGCATCTTGGTCCAGAAGTCCTTGAGGGGCTTCATCAGGGTGACGTCCAAGGGTTGGGTAATGTGTGTAGAGTGGGGGGGGAGCCCCACCATGATGACATTGTTCTCTCTTGCCATTTTCAGTGTTGCGGGATGAACGTGGCCAGAAAAGTTATCAAGCACGAGGATGACCGGGCGTCTTCTCGGAGCGGCGATCAGCGGTGAAAGGTAGGAAGTACTCGGTGAACCAAGCTAGAAAAATCTCGGAGTCCATCCAGCCGTTAGCCTGCACTGCAAGGGTAGCGTATGTAAATTCTGTCCCCAACAAGTCCACACAATACTTCTGACTGCCCCACCACTTAGGCCGCCTCTTGCCCTTGATGATGAAGTGGGGAGGCATCTCGCTCCCGTCCGCAAAGACGACCGGCAATGCTGTCATAGAAAACCGCGCCTCGTTACATAGTGTGTGTGTTCGCCGCGCTCCCTTCGCCGCTAACACCCTGGACTTCCGCCGCTCAGGGGTAATGTTTGTCTCGTCCAGGTTGCAGACGTTGCGCGCAGGCAAGTCAGGGTAGATCTTCCTCAGGTTGTCCAAGATGTCGTACAGAGATTTCAGGTCATCTAGTGTTACCTTCCACCGCTTGGGGTCCAGATTCTCAACGACCCGCTCCGGATCCGGTCTGAGTGCCGCTCCAGAAAGCGGCGGTACCAGGTGTAGCTGGGCTTGTTGTTGTTCAGCCATGCTTTTCCAGTTGCAGTGTTGGCTTTCCCAGGCACCCTTCGCACGACCTCCATGATCACCCATTTGAGTTGGGTGTGGTTCAGGGCCATTCCTGCAGCATGCTGGGCGAGGACGAGCTGAACTATCTCCTCCTCCTCATCGCGCGTTAGAATCCCTCTACCCTTGCCAGATGCACTCTTCACAGCGTCAAAATAGCCAGGTTCGTGGAAGTAGCGCTCCAGGGTTTTCCGCGGTATGTTCCACTTGTGTGCAGTCTTCTTCAGATTGAACTCCATGTGTGGGTTCTTGGTGCTGGCAGCCTCAGCGAGCTCAGTGAGGGCGCCCTCCATGTCCTCCTCGCTCCACAGATTGTACGAGCCACGGCCATGGTCGGGCTGCTTTCGACGGCCTTTAGCGAAGCTTACCCTCGACGCTGCCTTGGCATGGGCTCTGGACTGGGTCCTAGCGCGAGCGTGCTTCTTTCGGCCGACGGCGACCAGCGCCAGGAGCGGCAGCAAAAATAGCAGAAAACTCGCGCTGTAAAACGGCACGCTCATCGGCACGCCACGAACCGCATGGAGCGGCACGCGACGAGCCATAGCTCCGAGGACACCTCCAAAGACGCCTCGGGTGTGTGGGGGAGGTCGGTGGTGAGCGGAGAGGTCGGGCAGGTGGTGCGAGTGCTTAACAATGTGCTGATTTTGAACCCGGATCAGTTGACATCGGGCCGGGCCGCTGACCGTAGCCGGCCGGTCAGGGCCCGATCCCAGATTTGAGACCATCTCCGGAAAGCTGAGGAGCTGAGGAATCCGAGGGTACCAAGGTTTTGGGGCAAATTCGTTTTCTTTACAAAGTTGTTCTGTGAAAACTAGATTTTATGGCCAATTGTTGGTGTGGCCAATTGGGTGACACTCCTCCTTACTACATGGCAGATAAGGTCTGTATACCCAATGATTCTGAACTGAGAAAACTCATCATTGAGGAGTATCATGTTGGTAATGGACACCCCAACCATACCCGCACTCTTGCCAACATACTGTGTATGTTTTGGTGGCCACGCATGAATACCACAGTCAAGCATTACTGCAAACACTGTGATACTTGCGTTAGAATCAAAGCAGCTACCACCAAGCCTCATGGTTCTTTATTTCCCTTGCCAAAGGCAACCAAGCCTTGGGAGATAATCTCAATGGATTTTATAACCAACTTACCTGAGGTGGATGGCTATGATGCTATTGCTACGTTTGTTGATACATTCACCAAACAGTCACATTTTGTGCCATGCAATATTAAGATTGATGCGACACAGCTGGCCAGATTATATTTGGACAATATTTACAGACACCATGGTCTCAGCAGATGTATCATCTCTGACAGAGATCCTAGGTTCACTTCAGTGTTCTGGAAATCATTGTTTACAGCTCTGCAAACTAAGCTAAATATTTACAGCGCTTATCACCCGCAAACTGACGGTCAAACTGAACGCACCCACATAACTATTGAGCAAATATTACGTGCGTTTGTTCACAAGCAACATGACTCTTGGTTAAGTCATTTGGCTCTTGCTGAATTCTCTTACAACAATTCAGTCCATTCAGCAACACATTATGCCCCTTTTGAGGCAATTTATGGCATGATGCCACTGACACCACCTGATCTGATTGCTACTGACGACCAAGATTGCTATTTGACACAGTTGCAAATATTCAAGATATTCACATGTTGATTACTGAGCAACTAAAGCTTGCTGATGAATATCAAAAGGTCTATGCCGACCGCAAAACCAGCCCTGTTGAGTTCGCAGAAGGAGACAAAGTCTGGCTCTCAACGGAGCACTTGCTCATACGCAACCAGCCGGCGCGCAAGTTCCGACAGCGCTACATCGGCCCCTACCCGGTCACAGCCAAGATCTCCTGCCAGGCGTATCGTCTGCGCCTGCCACCAACGTTCGACTGCCACAATGTGTTTCACATCAGTCGACTGCGCCAGTGCGTCAACTCAGATGCACAGCCCGATACAATACCGTCCAGTGTGGAGCCCCCTGTCGACGAGTTCGTCGTTGAACGCGTGCTCGATTTCTCTATCGAGCGCCGCGAGGATATGTTCAAGCGAGGACTCTGCCTCGTCTTTCTGGTGCGTTGGCTGAACTACGACTCAAGTCATGACAGCTGGGAGCCATACAGCGCGCTGCGACGTGTCGAGGCGCTACACGTTTTCGCGAGGACGAGCCGACATCTGCAAGACACGCTACGCTCAAAGGAATACGCCAACCTGCGAGCGCGCCACCCGTCGCGTTTTCCAGAGTCCATCCCGGAGCGTTGACACGTACTGTTGCTGAGACACTGCTATATCACGCTTCCACCGCCAACCGACATCTGCGCCAGGCCTTCGGCGACGCGAACAGACACTTACCAGTTCGTCATTTATCAGAGGGGTGGGAATGTTAGGGTTGCGCCTAGCGACTACCCTAATACCACCATAAACCAGTGACGCCGAGATTATGGCCAAGTATTCAGCACGCGCATGTACTGCCGTACTGATGATATTTCAGCACGCGTATTATTTACTGGTACTTCCACAACCAGACGCCAGTAATATTCCTTGTAACATAATACAGTACGCGCTACAACTCCTTAATCATCATGATACTAGCTGCCTGTCCGCGGTGCCGAGTCGGACCGCTATAGGATAAATATCGAATGCCATGAGCAAATTGTAAGAGATTACATTCTGCAACCAACTCAATTCGCCAAACGCTACGAGTAAGAACCCTGTTTCACTAAGTACTGCCACGAGTACTTACAGGAGACCATCTGGCTGATGGATTACGAGTACATCATTTCTAACCTCCCGCGAAGAAGAAAATCAGTGCACCTATCTGATGAATGCACCATAATCGTAATCTATCAGAATACGCGACAGAAATATCAGTGAATCGCAAAACCGGTGGTGCAAAACAAATTCATTAATGACGCGCCAATGATGCCGATGAGTCAATGATGTTAACCTCTACAACTGGAAGAGGCTCAGGTGTGGGGAACGTGCGGGCGGCTCACCTCCACGTCGAAGGGCAGCACCGCCACAAAGTCGATGATGTTCATCCACCCCGTGACAAACCGGCACCTTGCTAGGGCACACCGTCAAGCGCACCGTCAGGGAGGGGGCAGAACAAACGGGGGAGGGGGGCATCGGTGCTTACAATTATCATAATAAACACGCATTAGGGTCTCAAAGTATTACTGCTCCTGTCGGGGGCGCTCTAAAACATGCCTACACCTACATGGAGATGAAGACTGGCGCCTAAAAGAACATGTATGCTGCAAGCCTCCAATTGGGCTTGCAATCAACCAATACGATCATTCGCTGCAGTTAAGCTCTAGCTTTGTCTACATTTGACTTTTAGGGACAGATGGGACAGCTTCCCATTCGCAGGGGCCTTAGTACCGCGCCTGGACCAATATCGGAACACACCTCAACATTTATAGCACATTGTCTCCGACTGAATGCTGCAAAACAAGGCTCTCGGGGCCGTGTTGCCATATGCGTTGCTGATGTTCCGCCAGGTGCCAGGGTGCAAGCCGGCGGAACCCGACCGGCGGCGGCGGGGGAGGGGGGGGGCACCAGCTCAATTGTGAAGATGACGATGCACGTGGCCTCGATGAAGAACCACACGGTGAATTCACCACCGTGCGGTGAGAAGTAACTGGGCGCCGCAAAAGGAAAAGAGGGTTCGCTTTAGCCCCCGGGGGGGGGGGGGGGGGGGGGGGGGGGACAACCCGAGAGCGTGGTGATGCTGAGGCTCATCCTCGCTGCATTACTGCCCTCACGGTGAAGGGTGGCCGAGGCAAGGGGGGCAAAGGGTGGGGGTGGGGGGGGGGGGGGTCGCACCATGGCAAGGACTCCAGGCAGAAGGTGAGGGTGGAGAGGACAATGATGGACATCATGAAGATCGCAAAGACCTTCGCGCTCAAGCTGCTGGACGGCTCTGACAGAAAGATGTACATATGAAACGCCAAGCGCTTCACCCCGGAGGGCGCCGAGGAGGCGGGGGGCTCAGCCTCCGCAGCCATGACACACGGGACCCCCCCCCCCCCCCCCCCCTCGCGAGCTCGCAGGACACTCTAGGTAGGCGCGCGTTTCACTTGCCGCTATAGAAAAACGCCTGACCGCTATGGCTTTCTCGTGCCGGGACAACAAGTGCCAACGCGGTCATAAGGCCAATGTGAATACGGACCTGCCAGAGATCAAAGTTAGACAAAACTATGGCGGAACTAAAGCAGCAAATGTTTGCGTAGGCTGCTTGCAAGCTCCATTCGAGGCTTATTATGAGGCAGGGCTCCGTGAAAGTAAAGATCAAACCGCAATGTTGTGGTTACACGAACGATAATGATAACGGAACAAAAACGCAGCGGAATAATTATCACCGATTATCCGATTTATGTCGGCTGATACGAGCATATGTGGGAAGTGTAATCGCGGAGACGTGAGAGTAGCACTTGAAGCTGGGGGTGAAGACGCCAAAAGGCCCAGTCATATGTCCCTAGGTCTCACCGCTGCCCGTTATAACCAACGCATTACTAATTGTTGGGGAGGCTGCTCAGGTCATGTTTTAGGACTATCTATGGCTAGACGACTATTCGGCCCAAGTCCAAAGGGGGCTGTGACATTTGGTTTTATGGATTTCTCGACGGATATACTGCCTTATTTCGGTCAGTTGGCAGCCGTGCAATGTCGCGCGGAGTGAAATGGATTAGTCTTGAAGTAATTATGTGTTGCAAGTTAAAGGCCGATGTTGGCCCAATTAGAGCATGACTGAATTCCAGTGGTTGATTTCCGGGAAAAATGGAACTACCACGGAACTTTACCACGTTAATCGCAACCCTGGTATATCCCCTTATCCAACCATGTTAATTACGAGGTGAGTTTGTGAGTCTGTCTGTCCGTCTGTCGCCGACTTTCGGAACGGCTTCGCCTAGATTATTAGATAGATCGACACTGTATCCGTTATAGATTCCGTCATAATTCCGCGCAGTCCAAAATGACCGCCGCGCTTACATGCCGACTACCCGTACCGGTACGGGTACTAGCCCCCCCGCCGCCGCCGCCGGTCGGGCCGGTCGTCGCCGTTCGTCAGGTCCACGGGCGGGCGGGCATGGCGCGTAGCGCCAAGCCCGCCGCGTGGACCGGACCTGGATACCGGACGACCGTCGCCCGTCCGCTTTGCCGCATGTCCGTCGACGGACGCCGGGCCCCGGGTCTGTGGGTCGGCGGACGCGGGGCTGTACAATGTAGCAACTACTAGGATTGATCCTTGCGGTTCTCTCGATTCCACTCATGCAACGGGTCCACTTGTCCCGTTATGTTGAGTGGCCGAAATTCGACACCGGTGCAACTTGTGTTCTATTTATAGATTAATGGAATCCGGAGCGGCCAAACCTGAAATGCACCGAGTCGACCTGCGTGGAATTCCGTTTCTAAGTATGGGATATTAGGTATGTAGCGATTCATGTACGAAATCGAGAGCGGGGGTGCCTGCGTGCGTGGCTGCCTGCTGCTCACCGCCGTCCTATCCTAACCAACTCACTGATTTGGAAACCTGCTTTTGCCCCTACGAGAATAGCATGCAGGAATGCATCCTATCCTGACCAAATAGCGACCGTGTTTGCATATCTCGCGATTTCAACTGATGACGCCATCCGCGCCCGTGACGGTAGCCGCCCGCCCCCCCCCCCCCCCCCCCCCCCCCCGCGCCCGCCGCTGTGGGCAGCGGCTCGGAGCCCCGCCCGTGCGTGCGCATTGTGTCCGTACTCACTGACGGTATATCGCATTGCCGCCTACATATGTGGCACCCGCCTACCACCATGGCGCCGCTCAGACTGGCGCACACACGGCGGGCGCGTCCGACTGCTCGCCGCCCGCCATGGCGCCGTGTGTTCCTCGTCGTCATCGGTTGGGATGAGAGCGAAGAGACTGTCCTCTTTCTGTACGCTAGCCATAGCCCCTAGGCGAGAAACGTTGACTGACTTTCGGGTTGGGGCGGTCGCCTCGACGTAGGCGGCCGAACACGCAGTAGACGGGTAATGGCGGCCGGGTGGTGGACTGGTGGGTGTGTGTACCACGGGTGGGCCGCGGGCCGCAGGTGGGCCACCCGTGGGCGGCGGCGACTTCGTTACACACGACAGCTGCAAGCCGTGCGATGAACGATGGGCGCATGTGCGCCGTCCATCCAGCCTCTTTATTTGACGTACCGACCGTTACGCGACCAAATAGGAAACGCGAGTGATTTCGTCACTCGCTGAGGTCCGAATTACCGGAGCCTCGTGATTTGATCACCAATCCGAGCACCCGCGATGACCAAATAGCGGTTTGGTTTCCCAAATCACTATGGGATATGGACCATACGATTAACGAGTACTGACGTCATCAAGGATCCTACGGCCACGATCGTTTTAATGTACGGGTTACCAAATTTGTCGGGATCGCTATTTGGTTAGGATAGGACGGGGGTCATTCACGTCCGGGCGACGCAACCTCGTTTTCATATCATCATTTTTGGTATCACCTACCAGGCAAAGTACAGGTAATTCTCCAGTACCCGTACCCGTACCCATACCCGTACCGTAGTAATTCTGGGACGACGATGATGCTGGCGTGGAGTTCACTCCTTCTACTTGGGCGGTCGCATACGATGATCACGTGGCACGTTGCTCTGGGGGCGACTCCAATCACGCCGCACACGAGTGGGCGGCACATGGCCTTTCCGACATTTGCCACGACGTGAAGTCCGCGCTGGGCGTGGGTGTCCAGATCCTCACGGACCCGTCGGTGCTTGTTTCTCTCCCGAAGGGCAGCGACGGGCGGCCTGCCGATGTTGGGCTTTTTGGGTATGGCGGCATCCGCGGAAACACGGTTGCTGTCGATACCACCATTGCCCCTATCCTCGGCGTGTCAACCTCGGATCCAACGACTGCTTTGCGGGCTGCAGAGCGCCGCAAAATCCAGAAGTATGACGAGGGTGTCCGAAACGCTGCCGGTATGCTTCGCTTTGTTCCCTTCGCCGTTTCCGAGTTTGGCTCGCTGGCCCCGCACGCCGAGGCTTTCTTGGTGGAGCTCGCGAAAGCTAGCCAAGCACACACTGGCCAAAAAATCGGCCAACTCTTGTCTGCGTGGCGCCGCCGTTTCTCCTTGCTCATCAACATGGCACATGCAGATAACGTTCTTGGCGGGGTCGCGGCCGCGCGTGCGGCACGTGATGGTGCTCCTGCGCCTGCGTCGCGTCGCTCGTCGGCATGTGTTGCTATGACCCGGGTCATTGGCTGCAAGCGTCCTCGCCGCAGCTGATAGCCTACCCCGGGGCGGGGGTTCCTTAAGTTCCTGGCAGCTAAGTGACTTCGTGGTTCCCTTGGCTCTTTCTTGGTTCTTGGCTCCCTGTCCTCCTGCTCGACCTTGGTTTCGGACTTATGTCTCTCTTCTGCTGGCAACCTTTCATAGTTGCTGTTAGTTCTGTTGTAGTGCGCTTCTGTGAAAGCCATGATGTCGGTATGGTATACGAGTACATGTATAAACGGATAAATTACTACTCGTGTTTAATTCATCAATCGTCCGTATGCGTAATTTGATCAGCTAAAATCTCGAGTACCGGGACAGTTCCGGTACAAAGTACAGATGCAAATACTCGTAGTACAGTGAAACTACCCCTATAGTGAATATGCGGTTCGTTCACTATATAGGTAGGTTCACTATGGAGGTATTCACTTTAGCCTTCCGGCAGCCTACCTCTGCAGTGAATGTGTTCACTATAGGGGTAGGGTTTTCACTATAGGGGTAGTGTCAGACGGTTATCGTTGTGGCGGGGCGAGCGATGGACCTTTAGGCAGGTAGGAATCGTTTCTTGCAATACATCAAACAGCACCCCAGCCCTGAGAGGGATAGGGGTTGTCATATGTGGGTTGCACCCTTCCTACAACGGTGAAATAAGAGCCCACGGCCCTTTGCCGATCTTGCTAGGCAAAAGATGCACAGGTGGGCCATTGGCACGTCACTGTATTTCTCGGGAAACTTGGCCTCATACTCCCCCTGGCACACGTGGTGCGACAATGCGGTGCAACCCGCTACACCACACTCTTTCAGCTCTGGCCCGCAGGGCTCTCCCCTGGCGGCAACTACGCAGTGCGTGCCATAGCAGCAGCGCTGAGCGGGTTCCGCCATGGCGGCGAGGCCTGCGTTGCTGTGATGGCAGCACCGATTGTGCATGCAGCGAATATACAGTATATGCCGCCAATAACACTGTGACACTGAAGTACACTATAGAGCCGCCGCGCACGCCGCCACCTACCGCAGCCGGCGCTCTACTTTACAGCGAGTAAAGTACTGGAGGTTCACTATAGAGGTAGGGAACCCCCATTCGGGACCCCCCCCCCCCCCCCCCCCGTTTACTATAGGGGTAGGTTCACTATAGCAGTGTGTTCACTATAGAGGTAGCTAACACGGTGTTAAGCGTTCCGTCCCCCCCCCCCCCCCCCCCCCCCCCCCCCCCGTTTACTATAGGGGTAGGTTCACTATAGGGGTATTCACTATAGAGGTAGTGTCACTGTAATAAACACCGAGCTCGCAGAATCACGCGTCGTGTGCGTATCATTTCATATTGCTGTGATGATTAGATACCCCCGAAGGTACATCCCTTGTCCGCTCGGTAGAGCGGTCGTCTCGTATGCGAGAGACCCGGGTTCGTTCGATTCTTGGCCGATGCATTTCGGCAATATCGGCCCGACGTGTCCAGGGTTTACCCGGTTGATGCATTAGCCCTTCGGGGTTCGAATGAGGCAATGGAGATATATGGGCTATGCCAGACCTACGACTGCAGTTGGCGCACGAGGTCAAGTGCTGGGGCGGCTTCGGCCGATGTCCCGCGCGGGGCGAACTTTACTTTACTTTACCCCCGAAGAAGCATGAATTCCCCTACCTCTTGGGTTGAGCGGAGGAAAAGGAGAGCCGCGTCCGAAATCGCATGGAATATGAGAGAATTGATACCGGTTACAATTCGGGTTTATCACGGATTTTTAGGCGTCCTCCGGCGTCCGTCCGTCCGTCCTCCGTCCGTCTTCCGCCATACGCGCTTCGTGCATGAACCGTCATACGTTCGGTATTCACTCGTTTGATTTCACGGTACTGGTACGTGTACGGAAAGGTTATGAATGGATGCGCGTGTATTCTAGCCCAGGCACGTCATATATTCGTCTAAAACGCCAAAATAACGCGGTACCGCAGCGCGTTTTTACTGCTGAATCAGCAAGCGAGACTATTCAGCGACTATTCCTTACTTATACGGCAGTCCAAGTATATCCTGTTTCACAAGGATCGTCTGGTTTGCCGAAGAATGCCAGGTCTGGTTACAGGTTGTGATATTCAGGAATTTGCAGGCATACGATCCCACAGCCAGGGAGGGTTGGGTGGGCTGTGGTGCGCTCGATGGAGCGTGCCACAGCAAAGGAGAGTGACCGGTCGGTCCGCCGTGACGGCAGGTGGTGGCTCTGACCGGCCCCCGCAATCGTGCGCGCGCACACACGCGCTACGGGCGCCGCGCAAGAGCTATCTCGTACAGGTAGAGAAACCACATAAACTAGTTTAGAACATTTCACAAGGATCGTCTGGTTTGCCGACTAGAAAATGCCGGGCGCAGCAGGCCACGGGCGGGGGTCACGGGCGGGAGTGTTGAAGGCGACGACAGGCCAGCGGGTGCGCCCACAGGAAGGCGGTCGCCGGTACGGCCAGGAATGAAGAGGTCGTGGCGCGGCTTCCAAGAGCGCATGCCGGAGCATATCTCTGAGAGGAGCTGGTACCAAGCTTTGTCAGGCCAGTAGGGAACAATGACGATGGCTAGGGCACCGCTGGACTCAAGTTTGGAGACTAGATCGCCGATGAGGTTCCACGGAGGGTTACACCAGTTACGTTCGCAACGCCATGCAGCGTCGGAGAGGCGCAGGGCGTCGACGGCCTCGCACCGCGGGTCACGCCAGCGGGCGTTGTAGCGGGGCAGGAGGGCGTTTTCAGAAGTCGCGAAGCGGTCGATGGTGCTGGCGCCCCATTTAGCAGTGAGCGAGGCGAATCGACGAGGGTTGAACTGCCAGTCGTCGCAATCAACTTCGCGACTAAGGCGGTCAGCCCAGATATTCGCCGCAGAACGGATGTAGCGCACGGAAAGGGTGATGCCGTGCGTGTCCATGAGGTACCACGTTTTGCGTAGCTCAGCCACGAGGCGTGGAGAGCGAGAGGTAAGGTTAGTGAGGACGCCGACAACTGCTTGGTTATCCTCGTGCAAGCGGATGTGGCGGTTTTGGAGCATGGGGAGGAAGGACTCAATAGCCAAGCGGACGGCTTTGAGCTCTTTCAGGGTAATGTGCGCATTGCGGTCATCGTCGTACCAAAAACCCCGAGCTTCATGGTGCTCGTTCAAAACGGCACCCCAGCCGTACGACGAACTGTCGACGTGTAGGTATCCGGTTTCGACGGGGCGGTTAATGGGACGGCCGTTGTGTTGGGTGGGCACACCCACCCACCATTGCAGATCGCGTTCGAGCTGGCGGGTAAGCTTGACGCGGCCGGACCAAGAGTCGCGCGTCTTGAGCACATCATGCAGCTCACGAAGGTAGAAACGGGCAGGGGCAATGGCCAAGTAGAGAAACTGGCATTTGCCCGCGAGAGCGGCCAACTCGCGAGCTGGCAACCACCGACGATCGCGTTTTGCTCGTTGGATTAGGCGTTTGGCCGCGCGAGCAATGCTGGCGAGTTTCTCAGCGGGCGCACGAAGAGTAGGTGACCCCGATGTGTCAATTTCTAACCCCAGGTGCACGAGCTTCTGGGTGGGCTCCCACACGCCCTTGTTGGGGTTGCGCAGCAGACCAAAGCCCGAGAGGTGGCGTTCGATGTAGTCACGTTGCCAAATGGCCTCAGCCTGAGTCCGAGCTAGAAACAGGAAATCGTCCATGTAGGGCAACATGCGCAGGCCAAATCGTCGCCGGGGAATAGGTGTGCCGTCTGCTTCAGCCGGGTTACGACGCAATGCCCTAGTGAGGACGTTGGTGAATTGGCAGAAGTAATAGGGGGACAGAGACCAGCCCATGGGAAGGCCAGCCAATCGGTACAGAGTGCCGCAGTAATCGACAGTGAAAAAATCCCTGTCCTCAGGGGCGATTCCAACCGCGCAAAACCCGTCCCCATGGCGCGCCAGGTTGCGTAAATGCGAAAGCGTCTCAAACGAAAGATCGCGCGTCTCACAATAGCGGTTCAGGGGGCGAAGGTCAATGATGAGCCTCCATTTGTTTGTTCCAGGCTTAGGAACCAGGAACAGCTGGGACACCCATTTTGCGCAGTAGCCTCGCTCCCAGGCCCCAACGGCCAGGAAGCGAGCCAATTCACCGTCCATAAACTCCAGTTGAGCAGGAGTAGCATCCCCCATTGACACCCCCTGATGAAAAGAAGGTGGGGCAAGCCCGTCCAAGAAAGGAGCGCGTACACCTCGGGATATCCAGTTGAGAACACTGCGATTTGCGCCAGCGGCTTGCCAGTTGCCGAGATTACGACGGACGCGATGTCTCATAAAGGGGGAGTCGGGAGTACATGAATTGGCGCGATGGATGTCGCGAGGGGGGCGAGCAGAGCGCCCTGTCGCTTTGCTGGCCCTCTCCGCGTCGGCGTCAGGGTCCACGGTGCGCGGCACAGTAGGAGTGCCGCGGCGTGGGAGTAGCCATGTGCCACTGGGCGCTGGCTTGGCCACTGGCAGTGTACTGTCACTTTGTACTCGAATCTGTACTAGACGGCGGGCGTGCGTCGGCATACGCCCCAATCGGAGCGCATCGCGACACCTACGCCGAGTAGGGGCCAGTACGGATCGAGCCATGCCCACAAGGGAAGGGGCAGCCAGGGGTTACTGTTGGTCGACACTGGTCGAAGGTCTTGGACCTTGTTCCACTGAATGGGGAAACGCTGCAGCTTCGTCCTCTCCTCGCGTTGGGCGAGTAATCAGCAGCTCGTTCGCGGGTAGTAGTTGGCACGTCGCAAGCGGCGCGCGTACATTAACCACACAAACCCTAACGGGTTTCTCCCAGGGGGGGCCCGAAAGGCGTCGCTCACCGTACATGGTACGATGGCGGAAGACCGGCACCCTGCGCGGCAAAATTGCCGCGACTTTGCTGTGGTGCGCTCGATGGAGCGTGCCACAGCAAAGGAGAGTGACCGGTCGGTCCGCCGTGAAGGCAGGTGGTGGCTCTGACCGGCCCCCGCAATCGTGCGCGCGCACACACGCGCTACGGGCGCCGCGCCAGGGCTATCTCGTACAGGTAGAGAAACCACATAAACTAGTTTAGAACATAAAATGATGCTGTAAAAAGGGGTCGCCGCGGTGCGGGGGCAGTCCGCCGACCCGGGGCCCGGCGTCCGTCGACGGACGGGCGACGGTCGAACGACGGCGTCCGGCGTCCGGTGCCGGTACAGGCGGCGGGCACGGCGATTCGCGGCGTGCCCGCCCCGTAGACCTGACGACCGGCCCGACCTGCGCGGCCTCGTGCGGGATGCGGGCCGCCTGTAGGCGGCTTGTACTGTATTGCTGATCTTGTAGTGCTGCTTTTTTTGGGGGGGGGGGGGGGGGGGGGGTAATACAACTTTTAGCGGTGGGTTGGGTACTGGCCTTTTTGTAATGCACACCAGTAGTCAGCGGCCCGCTTTTACGCGGATTGCAGATTTAAGACCCAGTATACCTGTACTGCGCGCTTTAGTCTGCAATGACCCGAGACAAAGGCGTTACATGTACGAAATGTACGCGTAACATGTACGGATGCGTACATGTAACGCTGTTGGCCGCCGCAGGCGCCGAAAAATTTTTGAGCCTTAAGGTCAAATAGGTATTGAGCCAGGTATTAGTCCGTTAGTCGCGGCTAAGGATTAGTACCGGTATGCGTAGCGGTATCCCTCATACTCGTAGCGCATTTCAAAACCGTAGTCGGCAAGTACAGGTACCGGTACTCGTACCTGTAGTCGCCGAGACCACCACTGCTCGTGCTCCTGCAGCGCTCCAGTGCGTCGATTCGCCAGCAGAAGTGCGAGTACCGCCGCCAACCATCAACGCCCTGTGTCGCGGTCCGATCTTCACCGTAGGCTCATAAGCGACGTCACTTCCGTCGCGGCTGTCAAGTCTCCTTGACTGCGGCCTGCCATTATCCTCGTGGTGGAATGGAGACGTGCCTGGGCCCCTCTCTCGTACGAGGCTACAAGGTGAGACCTGCGTGTCGTTGCGTGCGATGGTCTTACGGAAGTTAGGAGTCGCGCGTTTGAAACTATGTCGCGACGACTTGCCCTCGTCGCGCATGTAGTACTACAAAGGGACGTGGAGGCCTGACATGCGCTACACTCTTCGCCGCCACCAAGACAATGAATCCGACCCTAGCTTTGCTGTGGAGGTTATTGACCCCTGGGGCGTGAAGTGCGGTCATATCGCGCGAGAACTTGCCATGGAGCTCGGCCCCCAGGTATCTGAACAGGCTCCGCCCTATTCTACGTCAATACACATACTTACGCCCGCATACATTCCTACTTTCATAATATGTATACGTTGATAGTATGTTTGCCACGCACAAGGCTCAAAACAATGGGTCCTATAGTGACTTCCTGGAAGCAAGTTTGCCATCTTGCTCATGCAGATGGACGCAGCCCCACCTGGAACAATATATTTTGTGATCCGCCACGGGCGGCGCATCAGCAACATCCACCAAATGTAGGCACCTTGTCGCTTGTGGGCAGCGAGTTAACGACATGTTCGCCGACATGCGTTCCTGAAAGCTTCCCGCAATGACATTGTGATGCGTATTGTGATGCACATGGACGCAGCTCCGTGACTTTGTACAACACCATCCCAGAAGGAGCCATGTGATCAGCGGAAGCTTGGCGCAGACATCTCGACAAGATAGTGTTGTTTGGTTGTGTAAGACTATCTATCTTGCGGTCATCCAATCCAAATGGTATGATGTAAGCAGAATGTTGTTACAGACACGCACATGCATGCACGCTACTCTGCGCCCTCTTCTCCAGCTAGTATCATGGCATCATCGGCATCCACAAGAAGCATATCAATGGTGGTGCTGCTATTGTTGGTAAATGCCTTTTCTAACTTAGACTTGAACTGCGCCTTCTGGCCTGAAAACCAAGTCCTAAAAGACCAATGCTCAAGCAAAGTTGAGGCCCTGAACTTACATTGCCCATCTTCAGACGGCGTCCACAAGCACTTTTGCCTCGCCGTGGGCGCGTTTGTGCGTATGGTCGGGCATCGGCATCCTCCAGTCAAACCACAACCGTATTGCTGGAAGCCAAGCTGAGTTCATGGCCATAGCCATTGCAGCTTCACGGGCTGTCATCTTTGCCCCCTTGTGCATCACGCCCCTGGAATATGCATAGTCTAGAAACTCCAGTTGCTCTGGTAGATACCGAGCAAAGCGCGGACGAGACACACTACCCTTCATGCAGCTGCCCACCTCCGTTGTTGGGCATGTGTAGCTCGTACCATCACTGAGCGTCCACTCCCCTGCGGCTGTGCGCCGGGCGTCTGTCTCTGCATTCCGTTGCTCTGCAGCCTCTGCTGCCTCCGCCTCAACGCGGTCACGGCGGTCAGCTTCACTTTCCAGCGCAGCTAGGGCCTGCAGTTGATCAGCTGTGAGCTGGCCTCCGAGAAGAACATCAGGATTTGCTGGGTCGTCTACACCTTGCGCCGATGACTCCAAGACGGCTTCAAGTTCTGCAGCGGCTGAGCCAGCTTGGGCTGCATCACGCTTGCTGTACCGACGGATGCGGCTCTCTGGGTGACCTATCACAAGCTTCATCAGATCCGATGATGAAATGTAATGTGGAGTCACGATCTTCTTCCCACTCTTCAGCTTGTGCAAACTGCTGCGAAAAGGGTTGGTGCCGGCATCTGGACATCGGCATGGTGCGTCTTGATGCTTCTTCAGCCAAAATGACGACCTGAATCGGTACAACGCAACAACACGCATGGCATATCAACGACCTTAAAAACAACCATGCATCGCTACACCGCACAACGCATGCAACAACCTTGTCTATGCATTCCCTACGGCCGCACCTGAAGAACCTGCGGCAATGCGGCGTGTCGCACCAATAACCATCACTCTCCCCCTGCAGCTCTTTTACGAATGCCTGCTCATCCTTCTTTCGGTCAGCTGATGTCTGCACGCGCTTCGCCCGCTTCAGAATGGTTGATGCCGACTTACGCTTGGTTCCTCCACCTGCGTGCATGGTATCCAGTCCGCGCTGGAGCCCGTGCATAGCTTCCTGCTGGGTGGGTGCATGCCTGTCCCCGAACGTCGCCTGCACCTCACGCCGCATTGCCTCGGTCGGACAAATGGTCGGAATCGCAGGTCCATGCGGGTCAGGAGTTGTGCTTGGCGCTGCTTGCTCTTCGCCGGCACCAGTCCGCGCTCCTGGAGTGCCAGCATGGTCCGGGATGGCGCCAACATTTGCCGGAGTAATCATGGTCAACACCTCTGTGTATGGGGCACCCGCGTTCAAGGTCAGGGTCTTGATTTTCACCAGCGTGCCTTGCTCTCGCAGTTGCTGAATGCCGGGGGCCTGCCACCCAGCCTCGATGGTGGATGCCCTCACAAATTTGCCTGTCCCACAGCAAGCATGCTTGAAAAACGTTGTCCCAGTCCAGAGCCCACCTTCATCATACTCAAAGCGGCGGTACGCCATGGAGCGCACAGCGATGCCAGCCAAAGCCCCATTTTTCAGGATTGGCTGCTGGGATCGATCGGGCTGCACTTCTCTGCATGTGGTGTTTCTCAGCCCGCCCGACAGTAGGATGCAGTGAACAACTTGCGTTGCAGTGGCAGCGTCCGATTGTCCAGAAGCAACCACGCGGCGGACATGAGGACTTGCATCAGCGTTGCCATTCACCGAACTATGCATACAGCATGCACATACGACATTCATGCAAACCTATACTATAACGTGGTTTGGCTGCAGCGCGCATAATGTACCTGCGGTACCAAAATGCCCATCAAGAGAGCTCTTATTCATCCCCGCCTCACCAATGCTGTGGTCCAAGATTTTCACGCCGGTCCAAAGCGTGAGGTATGGCAGGAGATGTACAAGAAACTTCCCAGAATAGCAAGCCGCCCCATCCGTGACAATGTATGCCTCTGTCACCTCTGGGTTGGCCTTCTTGTACGTGTCAATGTCTGCATGCATGCACGACAACACTGCAAAGCCATCCTCCTTTTTGTCGTTGCTGACGTCATCGAAGTAGTCGATGATGTACTGGTCAGCATCGACTTCACCTGAATCTTCATCCGGCAGTAAACGTCGAATGAACATAGCTCCATGCCATGCTATGCCGGTCTTGCCGAACCACTCAAGTTGGCATTCTCTCAACCCCAAGGCTGTCCACTTCATCTTGTAGTCAAAGGTGACCTCTGTCTGGTGCGGAAGCAATGACGAACGCCTCATAGTTTTCGCAGCGGCCTCCACTCTTCCGCGCACTTGATGCGCAATGTAGGCTTGCAAACGGCTCTCACACCTAGCGCAATGCGAATACATGGGATACATGTCTGAGCGCAAAAGCGTTTGTGCGCAGCACAGCAATAGTTGAGGTGCTACTCATCAGTCATCACCTACGAACCTGCTGACGAGAAATTTGACATCAAGTAGTTTGTCTTGCAACCTGCCTCCCTCACTGGAGGCCTCTAGCATCGAGATCATTCTGCGGATCTCAGCAAATATCACAAATCGTTGGTCACAAAGGGCGCAGTGCTCTTCATGCTTCCCACACGATTCCGGGCAGTCTGTACAATACGCCTTGCGATCCGCACACGTGCTGCACGAGCCTTGCTTCTTCGTACGGGTCGTCTCGCAGTCACGGCAATGATAGTCATGCTCCTGGCCTCCCAACAGCCTGCACAGACAATGGCTCCCGATGCTGGAGTGCGGTTCCAGGTGGTCCAACATGTCACGCTTCAAAAACTGTTGGTACGCGTCGATCCGTTGGACCACGTTCTTCTGGAAAACCTAACACACCATAACGGTTTGAGGAGAATTGAAGAACTACATTTTCCGAACGGACAACGGAGCGCACATGTAGGGAACCATTTACCTGGAAGGGCAAGCCCAAGAGGTCGCCGTACGAGACAACCCTAGCCACCAAATCACGCATGGTGTCAAAATTCTCAGATCCGTAGCGAAAAGATATATTATCCAATCCGGCTAAGGTCTTCTGCTTGCCAGCCGTGGCTTGCTTTGCCATCCTGAAGAACACAGCTCGGGAAACGCCAGTGTACTTCTTCGCCTCGTTCCCATCCCCACCAGTCACATATGTTGTATGCTTCGCCTGATGATCCCTCCACATGACCTCTTGTAGATTCTGTGGACGCGAATAATGTCACCACAGGAAGCAGAATGAGGCATATGCTGGCGACTTTGCACACGCGCTGGGCTATGACGTGCACACCTTGCGTTGAACCGCAGGGATATCAATGGCCTTCCCGCTGGATAGGCGCAGCTCCTTGGAGCCGAAGGCAAGGTCCTGGATGTGCTCTGGCGAGCAAACTGTCTCCAGCACCTCCTCAAAATCGCGGGCATTTAGCTTAGTTCGGCGAATAGTCTTCAAGTGCTCCCACTTGCTGCGACCAGGTCCGAAGGCAGCAGCATGATGCTGGGCCATGCAGTAAGCATACTTCGAAATAGTGCCGGTAAATCCGAGAGCATTCAGTTTGTGTCTGTTGAAAGTTCCGACTAGCGTGGAGAGAATCTGGTTCCGCTCATCCGGGTCGGCGGACCGATTGTACATTTCAACAGCATCTAGCACAACGGGCATTTTACTGGCCACAGCCATCTTCATTGCAGCATTTGGGGATGCCTTGGTCTGCCTGCACAAGTAATTGCCGAGCAACCACCTCAGCATGACAAAGTTGGCTGCTTCTGCTGACATTACAACAAAGTATATTTCAAATAAGAAACACAGCGTGGTGACATGGGGTTATTAGAACTCCAAGCTGCTTGCTGATGCAGAAATGCAATCATTCCATCAGCGCGAGCTTACCGAAAGATCACGTACGCATCCAAGAAGCTATCCTTGGCGCTACGGCTTTCAAAGCTGTCAAGAACGGCGTCCACGACGAAGTGGAAGCTCTTCAACTTCGTATGGCCTCTCCGCCAACCTAGCTCGGCCAGGCTGCTCTTGAAGGAGGTCTCAAAGTACTGTGCTGGAATGAGGCTCCCCTCCGAGTCACGCTCGAGATTCAAAGCCTTGTACAACGCGGAGACAGACATGCTGCTGCGTACTTGCCCGTCCAACGTGCGTTGCTGCTTCACATCATCTCGCCCAGCGTCACGCTTCTGCATCGCCGCGTGATTCTGCAGCAAGCGCCAGTGATCATCTGCGCGCTTCTCTGCGGCATCTCTGTCTTGCTGAGCTGCACACACAGCAGCCTCCGCAACGGCTTGAATCGATTGTCGCTCAGTCTCCGCTGCCTCCCGCTCACGCTCAAGCTCATCAATCCTAGCATGAGACTCGGCAAGGGCCTGCCTCGAAGCTTGCACATCACCAACCAACCCATAAGCTACAGCCTGCAGCACCGGCACCTGCCGCGCAAGCTCCTGCTGTTCACGCAGTTGAAGCAAGGTGGACGCCAACTGGCCGGTGAGAAGTAAAGCTCGCTGGTCCGCCTGGGCTGCCTCTGTCCGAGCTGTGAAAAACTGCCCTTCAAGCACTGTGGACTGCTCACGCACACCGCCCAAATGCTGCCTGTGAGCATCAATATCTTTCTTGTTGGTCCAGGCACGGTCCTGGTACTTTGAAACACAACAGTAGTAACCAACGATGCCAGCCTCGATCTCTGCAAGGAGGACAGAAAAACAGAATAAGGAGAACGCATGTGAAGCAGCAAATATACAATGTTGCACACATCGATACATGTAGATACAGAATACGCTTGGCAACCGACTAGGATTGCCAGCCCAAAGCCCATCGAAGCGTGCACAACTGCAAACCTTTCGGAGTCAAGTCTCCAACTTGAAGCGCTACTGGCTGCTTCTTCAAAAAGACGGAGCTTTGGGCGCTTCCAACTTGGAACCTAAAGCACACCCCGTGCGCTTGTCGGCGCACATCATACCGCTTGTGAGACGTTGCGTGCGCGGCATTGCACAAGCAGCAATGCCACCTTTGAACCATCTCGACGCCTGCGCATCATTCAATACCGACACCCACCGCTCAACAACAAGAAAAAGGACGTGCTGCTAGTATACGGTATATAAACCCCGCTGGGACTGGGGCGGCGCGAACAACCGTACCAGGAGACGCGCAATCTACTCCCATACCTCACCACCTTGTATTACGAGTAGCACACGCCAGCACTCAGGGCGCGCACGGTCGCGCAACCCACCACCAGCAGCCGTTCGCAAGCGCGGGATAAGCTATAGACCTTGGTAGTGGCAATTTCGTTACGTGCGGGGGTAGACAGACGCGTGGGGATTGGGCAGGTGGCCTGGGAACGGCGGCGCACGGTACATGTACCGTACGGAGCCGGGGGCGCCGCCTAGGCCGGCCCAGCGCCTGAGCGCCGCAGCTCGGGTACTACAAAGTACTGACACATGCGGCATCGAGGGCGCATGACGTACCTGACTCGCAAGGGCCCGGCCGCGTGGAGCCAGGAACCGTCCCTCCCCACCAAGTCGACCCTTCTGAATGCGGCTGTGCGGTAATCCAGAGTAATCCAGGCCGTCTAGCGGGTGGTCCACGACAGGTCCAGGTGGTGTTACAGCCGGCGCGCACCGGCGCGTACCGGTACCAGCCCGGCTCCGGACGGTACTGCGATAATATACTTCTCTTTGATGTGGAATAAAACGGTACTCGTACCCGTATTGCAAAAACGAGTAGGCGAAAGCACGCAGTACATGTATATTGGGTCTTAATCTGTTTTACAAATTAATACGTCTCTTTTAAAAAATATAAATTCCTGACAAATCTAACGCTAAAAGCAGTATTACCCGTTACCCGGAAACAACAGTATTACAAGATCAACACTACAAGCCGGCTGAAAGCGGGCCGCATCCCGCACCAGGCTCAACCCAAGAGGTAGGGGCACCTCCACAAATCCCCGGCGCGAAGCGCCGCTTAGTGACAACTAGCATTTCAGTAATTAGTGCCTTGATGATTTTCGCGGTACACGGACCACGCCAGCCGAACGAGGGGATTTGCCCCCCAATTGGGGGAACCCATCGGGCGGGTGGAGCCCTCATTGTAGAAATGCGATAGCAAGCGCAACATCTGAGCGTATATTTTGGTGTTGTCTGATGTGCATGATGTTGCATGTCCACTGATGTCCAATAATGTTCACTGATGTTGCTTGTTAGTAGTTGGGCGCTTCACGTCGAGTCGGATGTTTGATGTTGCTTGGGGTGGCGGGGGGGCGGCTGCGGTTGCTTGAAAACCGGAATAGACGACGCGGCGCCAATAGCACCCGAGGATCATTAAAGCATGACGAATGCCCTAATCCCGGTAGACAAATCGCATATTAATTAAAGGACAACACCAATATTCGAATCCAATATCTTAATATCGGCTAATAACGTGATGGGTATAGCAGCTAGCGCCGCCTGAGGTTTAGGGTTTTGTGAAACCCGTAGTCGCTAGTCGCTATGCACCACCTAGTTGCTACAGGGTATACGCGTACTCGGGGCGTACGCGGGGGGCTCGTACAGTGCCAGGCGCGGTTCATGCAGATTTGTTAATAAACACATATGATTAGCGACTAGATGCTAATCCAGCGAAGCGTCGATTTTTCGGCGGTGAGCTTTATTGCCGTACGGGTACGCGTATAGTGCAGCGGATCGGGCCTATAGGTGCATGACTAAAGCGCTTATCTACTGGCATGCACTACTAAGTACTATAATCCACCCACCCGCCCACCCGCCCACCCGCCCACCCACCCACCCGCCCGCCCGCCCACGGTCCTTAATTACACAGCCGTCCGATTACGATCTCACGGCTAGGAGGTACTGGTGTGAATTACAAAAAGGGCAGTTCCCCAGAATTAGAAAATCAACACAGCAAGCCGCCTAAAAGCGGCCCGCATCCCGCATGAGGCGGGATGGATGAGTGATGCGCACACGGTTCAGAGTCCGGGCCACGCGAGCACGTGTGTGAGTGGGTGATCCTCGGACGTCACTGTGAGATTCAGATGTGACGCAAGTGTGCCCTACTGGTGACGAACGACGACATACGGGGACGATACGGGACGGACGAGGGACGTGGATTTCATACCGAGTAGCGACGACTATCGCGCGAGACCTGTAAAGTATTATATGAATTTCTCGTTTCCATAATTTCATCAAATTGATATGTGCACGCGGGCTCGCGTGTCGCCCGCCGACGCGGAGCACCCGGGCTAAGTACAGGCGGCTGCACGTACTCACTGCACATCGCCGCACATCGCTGCACATCGCTGCACATCGCTGCTGTGAGATTTCATACCGAGGAGCGACGACTATCTCGCGCGACCTTTAAAGTACTATATGAATTTCTCGTTTCGATAATTTCATCAAATTGATATGCGCACGCGGGCTCGCGTGTCGCCCGCCGACGCGGAGCACCCGGGCTAAGTACAGGCGGCTGCACGTACTCGCTGCACATCGCTGCACATCGCTGACCCCGCGGTGTGCGGCGATGTGCGGCACGACGGGGGGAGGTGTGGGCGGATGTAGGTGGTACGGTAGGTGGTAGGCGGTAGGTGGTGTTCGTAGGTGCGCGTTTTAATGCAGCCGCCCTAACTGCTGATGATTGTGTAACGCCCCAACACGCGCATGAAGTACGGGGTCGCCTCACGGTCACCGCCGCTCACCGCTGAACCAAGCGCGGACAGCCGCGCACTCGCATTTGTGCTCCCTGCCGGTGGTGGGCTACATCCACCCCAACTCTCAACCCTCCCCCTGCCCCCCGCGCGCTGCAGCAGGCATGCCGGCAAAGGGATGGATAGCGAGTGTGTCGAAGGATGGCGTGTACTCATGCAAGCACTGCCGGGGCAACGTGACGGGCACATGTGATAAGATGGCGCGAGAGCGGCACTTCCTAAAATTCCCGAACTGTAGCCACTGTTGAAGCGTGCGGCTAAGTTGCGCCGCAAGGCCGCCTTGTCACAAGCAGCAGCAGCAGGGGCGGCAGCAGCAGCAGCAGCAGCAGCAACAACAGGGGCGGCAGCAGGAGTAGATGCAGCCGTCGGAAACGGCACGCCGGCGCCGGTCTCGGACGACGGCGGCTCGAAGGTGGACGATGTGATGGGCGTGGGGGAGGACCATGTTGGCGAAGACGGTATGGACATCGACGCGCCTGCGTGGCCGCCGGCGGGCGTGGAACCCGCGATGAGGGCGTGATACGGGAAAGCGATCCCGGTGACTTCTACATGAAGGTCGTCGCCAAGAAGTTCCGGGGAGTATGGCACTACGGCGTGATAACCAGTGTCGTTACCGAGTGGGTGTTGGAGATCTACGGCGGGGCGACCCAGTGGCGCGCTGTTTTCGAGGACGGTGACACTGTGGACCTTCTGCGTTCAGAGGTGAGTGGGCCCGGCATGTGTGCTGGTGTCACCACTCACCTGCGGTTGTATGGAATCACACGCACCCGCCCGGTCGGCGTGGCAGGTTGTGGAGGCTATGGCGGCTGCCCAGGAGCATTCCCCTGTGGATGCGGACGGGGAGGCTCGCTTGGCAACCGTCCGTGAAGGCGATGACCAGTCCAGTGAATCCGAAGAGGAGGGTTGGGAAGGGGGAGGGGGGGGGGACGCGGCTGGCGCCGGGTGGACGAGCGATGAGGAAGAGGAGGAGGAGGCGGCGCACCTCCGGGCGTGGGAGTCTGCTGCTGTGCCGGGGTCCGACACGAATGCCCTCACGTTTGCAGTCATGAAGTGCTCGGCCCATGTGAAGAGCAAGAACTTCAACAACTCCGCTGACAGCGACGGGCAGCTGCTGCATGACATCATGCCCGCCGGCTTCACCTGGGGTGGGATGGCCGTGCCACGCAGCCACAAGGCGATGCGGAAGTTCCTGCGGGTACGGCCGGGATGTCTGCATGGGTGCGTGCTTGACGCGGCGCGTCTTGGGGTGTCAGGCCCCTCACGCTCCTCGCCTCCCGATGCATGCAGGTGCCTGATACATCCAGATATGTCCGGCACATGTGCCCCAAGACATCCCGTTCGCAACATGGGGCCAGCATGGTGGCTGGAAGTCAACCTCTGCTCAGCTCCGCTACATGGGGCTGGATGAGGAACACGTTCTGTCCGTGTCGCGTGCGATCCTGTCACTTGCCGAAGAGGACGAGCTGGACGATAGTGACGATGACGGTTCACCATCCGACAGTGACTCGGATCCCCCCCGGGGCGCTACTTAGGTCCCGTTCTAGTAGCAATTTATATCGTGCTGGTGGTGCCCCATTTCTGTGTCTGTTCATGATTGAATGTAATTCCCTGTATAATTTGGCTCACATATGTCCGTGTACGGGCCCCGCCAGACCGGCCACTGTTCTTTTATCTGTTGCATCTTTCGGTCCTAGCCGACCCCGTACATTTTGATGCAAAATATACGCTGTCTAGCTGCGAAAATTGTAGGGGTTTCCTTGGGAGGAACGACCTAGGAAACCCTGGTTTTCGCAGCGCCGTCACGGTTAAGTGACGACCCTGCCGGCCCGGTACGCCAATACCGGCCGGCGCCGGTCCGGCGGCGCCCTTTAATCGAGTATAAAGGGCGGCCGCGGACCGGGGGCGCCTTCAGTTGTTGGAAGGCACTATATTGTCCCGCCCACCCGCCCGGAGACAATTATTCGCTTGTGTAGTACGTTTCCGGATGCTGCTCGATTTAGATTAGGGATACTCTGGTTAGTTGTGAAAACACCTGAGGTGGGGAGTGAATATCATTTTGATATACGCCATCCCACAGGGGTGTTGCGTGTCCGATAAGCCCAGGTGCGGCAGCAATTAGTCAGGCTTTCCCGGCATCTTAGCCGTGATGAGAGGCCGAGAGCAGCATAGCGGAATGTACTGTCCTGATGAGCCACGTGATCGCTGGTGGCATGTAATTTACAAACACCGGCGGGGGCTCGGGACGCGCGGCGCCTTTCCTGACACCATCCGGTCTGGCAGCCCCGTACCAGTCGATCTGGGATCTTTCGGTCCCAGCCGACTCCGGGATCTTTCGGTCCCAGCCGACCCCGTACATATTGATGCAAAATCTACGCTGGCTACCTGCGAAAACCACCAGCGCATACCCCAAACACGCCCACCATGGCATGGATGGGGCTTGCCCCAACTCGCATTTATACTCGAATGGGCCGACGCGGACCTTTCGTGGTAGTCAGTGCCGGGTTTTTTATGGTAGTATTTTACACGGTGACCCCAGTGTTGGAAATTCCGTCACTGACCAACAATCTCTTGCAGAATGCTTATATTCGGCAATTTGCTTGCTTAAAGCTATGACAGACCGTCGCCCCAGGGCTTTCCGAGGCTGGATCTCTGCATGGTCGCTACCTAAAAATCGGCCGTCGTAGAGACGCTGCAAGGGTTTCACTGGTGCCAGTCCTGTCCCGGGGGCAAAAAAAAAAACCACGCCCACCAGCACGCACCACGCCGCCCCGCGCATGCGCAGGAAGCAGCAGCATGGAGAGAACGCTCGCCGGAACCACAAAGGCCTCAGTGGCCCAACGCGAGTATTGAACGCCGCCGTGGGGTGGAGAAAGCGCCTGCGCAGCGCACAGACTGCTGTGCACGCCAACCCTTGGTGCAACACGTACCTTCGAGGCCGCTCGCGCGGCATATAGCTGCAGTGCGGTCGGCAGCGGCTCAACGGAGCACGGCTCGCACTCGCCGCGGCAAGCGTGGCGGCTCGCCGCTGACCTCCCTTGCTACGCACTCCGCGCCTGAGGATCGTCAGCCCCTGGGCTCCGCACCCGTCAGCGTGTAGCTGCCCCCGGTGGTAGTCTGCTGGCACTGTCTCCGCGAGGGTGAGGCGCCGGGGCAGTGTTCGCCAGCTGCTGCGTGAAGCGCATAGGGTTTGTCGCGGGTTTGTATGGAAAGGCGGGAAGACGGGGGAGGAGGATAGCGGGAGCCGGGGGGGGGCGGGGGGGGGGGGGGGGGGGGGGGGGGTCCGACAGCTGTTTCAGCCCCATATTCCGTGCACATAAACCCTGCACGTGCCAACGACCGTGGCCACAATGCTAGCGTGCAACATAGGCCCTGAAGCCCCTCAGGCCCAACCTGCTCCCTGCTTCCTTTCAGCTTCCATCACCGAACAGGCTTGGGCTGGAACAGACACCATCTGGATCTCTCTGTGACCCTTCCCGGCGCCTTCCCTTATGCCCGCCCCTCTCTCTTCTCTTTGCTCAATATCATGGTTATAACTGTCTCCTTTTCAGGCGGAGCAACAGGCGTGATGTTTGGCGGCGTGCCGTACAATGAATCGTACAGAAACCTCTACAAGAATCTGGATGATTCGATGGAGGAGCGGCAGCGCCTGCTGCAGACGGCAATGGAAGACGGACCGCCCAGCCCAAGCCTGCCAATCCGCCGGCGCACGGCCCAGCAGCTGAGCAGTGGGAGCCTCAACACCAGTGAGCACTCGGAGAGGTTGTCGAGGCATAGCGTGGACGGTGCGCGTAGGCAGTCGAACGCCACTTCCAGGGCAGGTAGCTCCACAAGGAGCCGGCCGATGAGTCGAATGAGCAGGGAGGGCCTGCCCTCAAAGAGCAGTAGCGCTACCGGGCTACCCTCTGAGCGGCACACAGCACTAGCCGCGCGGAGAAGCACCCTCAGCAGAAAGAGCCTGGCATCTGCTGCCACGGGTGCTTCACCGGGTCGGGGCAAAGCGCCAGCTAGGCGGAGAAGCACCATGAGCAAAAAGAGCATTTCTGCGGAGGCCAGCAGCTCCGGCGCAGTGCGCACAGTCCGCCGCTCCAAGGGTTCTGTGGAATTCAGCAACTTGGAGCCGCTGCAGGGCCGCCGGAAGACTCCGGATCCAAACTTTGTGCCACCTATGCGCATCGAGGTGCGGCTCAAGGGGGGAGGGGGCACCTGGAGAGGGGCTGTGTGCTTTTGGGGGGGGGGGGGGGGGGGGACAGCTTACTCCTGCTAACTATGAGCTGCCGGGACTATCGGCAGACGTGGCCTACCCTCAAGCAGCCTCCCCAATAGTCAGTAATGCACTGGTAAAAATGGGCAGCGGTGAGACCTAGGGACATATGACTGGGCCTTTTGGCGTCATCACCCCCAGCTTCAAGTGCTACTCTGACGTCCCCGTGATTACACTTCACACATATGCTAATATCAGCCGACAAAAATCGAATATTTGGTGCTCATTATTCCGCTGCGTTTCTGTTCCGTTATCATTATCGTTCGTGTAACCACAACATTGCGGTTTGATCTTTACTATAGATGTCACACCTCACCGCATAGTACCTCCCTGCTCCTCAACTTTTCTGCACAGTCCGAGGCATGATCCCGATGGCTTTTTCTGACCTCTCATGCTAGCTACACGCCGCCTGGTTGTATCTGCCCACAAGCATCGGCGCAGGCGCAGCACTTGATGGTGGTACACAATGGGCGGCGTATGCTGGCGGCATCAGGAAATGCTGGCAGTCATCCGTCCGCTAGCGCCACGTGAAATGCAGGCTCACCTGAGGTCACCTCTGCGCTGCGCTGCAGGTGGACCCCTCTGAGTCCGTGTACGCTGCGAGCGAAAACCTCCTGAGCCCCAGCATGGCCAGGCTGGCAACAAAGCAGAAGGCGGGGAACTTCCGCAGCGCCAGCTCCAACGGCCGCCGGGCAATGCGGCAGTCGCGGCCCAGCACCGGGGATGACAATCGCCGGTCGCATGTGCGAGAGCCGCACTCCACTTTCCGCATGCGGTCCGTGTTTAACGTCGGGGAGAGGGTGAGCGCCGCCGCTGCGTTGCTGCTGACCCATGCTAATTATCATGTCCCGGGCTTCTGGTTTCATCATCATCAATGCCATCAAGGAGACGCTAGCACACCATTATTTACATGTATACAATATGTATGTGTGTATGTATGTGTATATGTATATGTATATGTATATGTATATGTATATGTATATGTATATGTATATGTATATGTATATGTATATGTATATGTATATGTATATGTATATGTATATGTATATGTGTATGTATATGTATATGTATATGTATATGTATATGTATATGTATATAGATAGATGTGTTTCATGGTGTGTCGTCAGTTTCTCATCAAGCGACGCCCTGCATGCTCTTTCATGTGATATTTCTTGTTTAGATCCAGCTCGGCACTGTATGAAATTCCTTGCCATCAAGCGACAGAATATGGGGAATGTATGGCCGAACATTTGTCTCAATCGCAGCAAGCTCGTGTACTCCCAGCCGACGCTATATATGCATTGCTCACGTGCACCGGTGTACAGCACCTGCGCCAATGCCAGGCATGTCGGCGGCGGCATCGAGGTATACCAGAACCGCCATGCCAGCGGTCAGGACGCAAGCATGTCTTCTGCCAGCGCATATTTGTTTGAAAGCTTTAAAGCAACATGGCCCTGCTTGTCATTGCCCACATGATGGAGTGTGTGTGTGTGTGTGTGGGGGGGGGGGGGGGGGGGGTGCTCGATGTGAGCTGCTCGCATGTTGCTAATTAAGGCCAGATAGCCCTGCTCTGCCCCGGTGCCATCCGGCCAATCACTCTGACACTGTCGTGTGTGTTCTGGCTCCGGTCGACCGCAGCATCTCGCGCAGAAGAACGCCAAGCATCTCAACGTGCATGGGCCCAGCACATTCCCAGTATTTTTCGTGGGCGGCACCGTGACGGTTCGCGCATGGGCCACCGGCAAGGAATCGCAGATGGAGATGTGGTACCTCTGCCTCAAGGTGAGGGATCTGCATGAGACAGCCTCTAATCCAGAGGCGGTGCCTCGCCTGCTTCATGTCGAACTAAGGCAGCTGACTCAGGTGTCATATATACACATATACACATACATGTATGTACAGTAATGCCAGTGATCATCACCTCTACTTGACAAAACATACTGTCGATCATGTGTTCATATGTGTATGCACACCAGGCTGTTCACATACGGTAACCGCGCAGTGGGTTCGGTGTATATTGTTTTTTGGGGGGGAGGGGGGTGGGAAAAGGGGGTCGCAAGTACTGTGGCGATATGGGCATGGTATCTTGCATAATCTCAGTGTTTGAAACCCACCAAAGGGAGGCACTATACCCATCTCGATATATCAAAATGCGGAAGGAATACAACATACAAGCACTGACTCAATGGATGCAAATAAACAATTCTTTGTTTTATGGACCCCTGCACCTTTATCAAATGCTACTGATGTATGCGCATTGACATCCATGTGTGTGTGTGTGTGTGTGTGTGTGTGTGTGTGTGTGTGTGTGTGATCTGAATAGCATACTAACCCTATGTGATAATGTTCCGTGCCCTGGACATGTTTTGCATCTGCTTGAACTTCGTAGCGTTCCGCAATGTAACTCCCCCCCCCCCCCCCCCCTTCCCCCGGTTGCGGCCCGTAGCTGCGCCACGTCGTTAACTTTTCGGCCTGGCTGCGCATCGGGCGGCAGGCGTTTGGCTGCCTGGACGACGAGATCAAGGAGGAGCTGATCGACTTTAACGAGGACCCGCAGTTCCTGGAGTGGCCCTCTGCGCACGAGCTCGGCCTGCGCACCGGCGCCAAGCCCGGCGCCGAGATCCACCGGCTCGCCCCCGGCTCTATCCTGGAAGTGAGCCGCCCCTCCTTCCTGATGTCCCTCCCGCCCACCCCACCGGCCGTGCTGTATTGGGTTGTTGTGTTATTCAAAGTATAACATCCAAGCAAATTAAACTTCAGTCGCAATATTTGGTTAGTTAAAACTTCCTTCTTGAAAACGTATTTACAGTTTTAATTATGAATAAAGCCAGTATGCCCCATTTTAATTATGAATGAAGCCAGTGGTGATTTTTTTGATAATGAATAAGAGGAATTTCTTTGGGAGGAGCAACTCTGTGAATCTCCCTTTGCAGGACCTACACCTGCAGCCAGTCTATTGGCAGCCGATCACTCGCGGCAGAATAACGGTCTATCCTCAGCCAGGCCGGTGTGCTGGTGGGGCCTGATGCACCACCACGGCGACCGTTGTGCGTCCGCGGCAGGTGCGCAGCACAGAGTGGCTGGACAACATCCGCATGGGCCGGGAGCGCGCGATACTGGAAAAGAAGCTGGCAACCCTGTCCAGGCACCCCCCCCCCCCCCCCCCTCCCCCCCCTCCCCCCGCGCCCGGGACCTTAAACTTGGGATGTTGGTTTTCTCAGCAGCAGCCGCAAGCGCCGCCTGGACATCCTCCCCAAATGCATTTCCGACATAAATTCCCCACATCGTCAACTTTCGCGGCACCCTCTGGCAAAACCCACGTTTTTGTTCATTGTTCCGCGTCATTCCTGTAGCATTTCTATTGTCACCACAGCAGTAATGTAATGGTTGCGTGTTCATTTCTCATTTACTGTCTTTCGCCCCCAGGGGCAGGACTGGCGCCAGTAGAACTTGCCGGCATCTCTAGGGTTATTTTCCATCAGCAAAGTCGCATCGCCGCATAATACCTGTCCTCTCCTCCGTTTATCCCGCGCAAGTGATTCGCAACATACTTGCGGCGGTGACAAATCCCTACAGGACTACCTGCCAGGGGCTTGTCGCCTCATCACACATCTCCACGAGTGCCGGCGTAGAAACAGTACTTAATGCTAGTACATGATGCGCGGGGTGGGAGTACACTTGCCGTCTCACTTTCACGGAGCCCTAACAATAAGCCTCGAATGGAGCTTGTAAGTAGGCTACGCAGACATTTGCTGATATATTCCGCCATAAACTTGACCTGTGGCAGGTGGGGCAGGTCCGTATTCACATTGGCCTTACCACCGCGTTGGCACTTGTCGTCCCGGCATGAGGAAGCCATAGCGGTCAGGTGTTCTGCTGTAGCAGCAAGTGAGGCGGGCGTCTCCCTGGAGTGTCCTGCGAGCCCGCGCGGGGGTGCGTGTGTGTGTGTGTTGGGGGGGGGGGGGGGGGGGTCCCGCGTGTCATGGCTGTGGAGGCTGAGGCCCCTGCCTCCTCGGCGTCCTCCAGGGTGAAGCGCTTGGCGTTTCGTATCTACATCTTCCTGTCAGAGCCGTCCAGCAGCTTGAGCGCGAAGGTTTTTGCGATCTTCATGATGTCCATCATTGTCCTCTCCACACTCACCTTCTGCCTGGAGTCCTTGCCATGGTGCGACCCCCCCCCCCCCCCCCCCCCCCCTTCCCCCCTTGCCTCGGCCACCCTTCACCGGGAGGGCAGTCATGAAGCGAGGATGAGCCTCAGTATCACCACGCGCTCGGGTTGTGCCCCCCCCCCCCCCCCCCTCCCTCTCCCCATGGGGCTCACCCAAACCCTCTTCCTTTGCGGCGCCCAGGTACTTCTCACCGCACGGTGGTGAATTCACCGTGTGGTTCTTCATCGAGGCCACGTGCATCGTCATCTTCACAATTGAGCTGGTGCCCCCCCCCCCCCCCCCCGCCCGCCGCCGGCGGTCGGATTCCGCCGGCTTGCACCCTGGCACTTGCTGGAACAGCAGCAGCGCATATGGCAACAGGGGCCCTTGTTATGCAGCATCAAGTTAGAGACTCTGTGCTATAAATGTTGAGGTGTGTTCCGATACCGATCCTGGCGCAGTATTAAGGTCGCTGCGAATGGAAGCTGTCCCATCTGCCCCAAAGAGGTCAAATGTAGTCAAAGCTAGAGCCAGAGCTGCAGCGAATGATCGTATAGATTGCCCACAAGCTGGATTGGAGGCTTGCAGCATACGTGTTCGTATAGACGCCAGTCTTGATCTCCATGTAGGTATAGGCATGTCTCTCGGGAACCCCCTGCAGAAAGGGGGGGGGGGGGGGGGGAAGGGACAGGAGCAGTAATATTTTGAGACCCCAAAACGTGCTTATTATGATAGTAGTAAGCACCGATGCCCGCCCCCCCCCCCCCCCCCACCCCGTATTGGTGCCGGCGCGGCAATTAGGCCACTGCGAATACGAACCCGCCCTATGCCTGCCAGAGGTCGGATGCAGACGAAACTATAGTGGAGCTATAGCGAACATTCTTACAGGTTGCATGCAAGCCGGATTCGAATTCATAGTAAGGGTTGTTATGGGCGCCTATATTCATTTGCAGGTAAGTATAGGTTTGTCTCTTCGCGGCGCCCTGGGAGGAGGGGCCAGAAGCAGTAATCTTTTGAGACCCAAAACGTGCTTATTATGATAATAGTAAGCACCAATGCCCCCCTTCCCCCCGCCTTTGTTCTGCCCCCTCCCAGACGGTGCGCTTGACGGTGTGCCCCAGTAAGGTGACGTTCGTCACGGAGTGGATGAACATCATTGACTTTGTGGCGGTGCTGCCCTTCTACCTGGAGGTGAGCCGCCCCGCGCATGCCCCACACCGGCGACGCCAACGCTTTCAGGTTGAGAGGTTCCCGTGCTAAGGGTTACCATCATTGGCTCATTGGCATCATTGGCGCGTCATTAATGAATTTGTTTTGCACCACCGGTTCCGAGATTCCGTGATATTTCTGTGGCGTGTTCTGATAGATTTTCAGATAGGTGCACTGATTTCCTTCTTTGCGGGAGGTTCGAAACGATGTACTCGTAATCCAGCAGCCAGATGCTCTCGTATATATAGCCAGATGACAGTCGCTATATGCAGCGAGCTGTAAGTGTTGAGAATCTATGCGGCATAGTCGCCACGGATATAGTCGTGGCTAAGATGATGAGGGCGATGACTGCTGTACGACTGTTGGTTACGGTACCCGTACTCCTACTGGTACTCGCGTGGATTTGGAATAGTAAAGCAGTGCTATCATTACCGCTGATATTATTGATATTGTATTAACTACCAACCCACCGCTAAAAGCCCGACGATGGATATGTATGTACCAGGGTTGGGCATAAGTGATGTTGGAAGTACTAATGACATATTACTAAGTTACGATGTAAGGCACAAGTTAGTTATATTGGGCATAATCATAGGTGCATAAGTATCAGGCATAAAAAATGCAATTTTGGCATAGTCATAAATGTTTATGGCAGAATGTATGGCATAACTTATGCTGCAAGAGCTGCAGAATAGGCCATAGGACCAAATGTGCCAAAATCATTGGCACGTATTATCCGCCGCCTACCGTGGTAGCACCAAAGGCTTAAATACAATCAAATTACATACGCGCTTGTGCTAGCCAGCCGTACACTGCCCGCACTAGCCGGCATTGGTGTGTATAAATTCTCACATTGCAATTAGCTACTCAAAACCATCTTCAATACTAGCAGCAATTATGCGCTCTGCTTCACGCACTGCAACCATTGTTACTGCCAACTCGCCACCCATGACATCTGGCAGAACATTACGCTCCGTTGCATTTCCGCTGATGTCTGGAAACTCCTCACCGTGTATTGTAGTAGTCATCGGTGTGATAGGTGCCCACTGCCCAGCAGCTCGGCGATGTAATCCCTGATGTCCTTGGATGCTGGGTGTAGCGACAAGCTAGTGCGTTTCTGCGAGAGATGTGGGCACGTTCGCGGCTCTACTTCCGCTCGGCGTTGTTCCGCCCTTGGCAATTGACCCCAGGGGTACCAACATGGCAGTACCCTGCACAGAGCAACCGGTGCGCGGCAGGGGCTCCGGCATCCCCGAGGGTTGCCGATCTGGTTCACCGGTGTAAGATTATTTAAACGAGGAACGATGTGCCATTTATGCTGCATATGCGATGTTTATGCTGGCTCAAAGGCTGGACTTATGCCATAACAGAAGTGCTTATGTTATGCCAGCAGCATAAGTCCGGTACTGATGCCCAACCCTGGTGTGTACCAATATATTGTCCCGGAGGCGACAAAATAAAACCACTAAATAATAGTCGCTGTTACTGCCTGCTGGCGCAAGGAGATCAACAACACATCCAGCAGCCGCGCCTGTCAGCGCCGTACCAGTACAGTACTCTAATCTTAGTACCCCGGGTATGGTACGAGTACTTTATTGTTACCGCTGGCCTTTTTGTAATTCACGCGAGTAGTGGTATACTGTACCGCCTTTGCCCAATAATATGACGCCGCCGCGCGGGCGACGAGCCGACGACGACGATGGCAAGCGGTCTGAACGGAGGCTGTGCTGGCTTCGGCGCAGATGCTGGCGCGGGGTGTGGCCATTCCCGGCCTGGCCGTGCTGCGCGTGCTGCGCCTCGCGCGGGTGCTGCGGCTGATGAAGGTGTCGCAGGGGCCGGTCAAGATCTTGGCGCTCACGCTGAAGGAGAGCCTAAAGCCCATGTACAGCCTGCTGATGCTCATTGCCATGGCCATGGTGCGTGCCGCTCTCGCCCCGACGCTCCCGCCCACATGCGTTCAACCCCAAAATATAAAACCGTAAAACCTACCAATTAAGAGGATGTGCTGATCATAAGACCTATGCCCCTAAAGTCACAGCCCTAGTACCCTGCTGCCCTGCTTACCGCCCCCCCTTTCCCCACTCATGTCTCTTCTGAATTGGCCACCACAGCTGCTGTTTGCCTCGTTTATCTACTTTGCGGAGCGCGGCGCGCTGAACCCCATCACCAACGAGTGGGAGAGGAAGACCGGCCTGCGGTGGGCGCCCCGCGCCCTGCGCCAAACACGCGCAGCTGAGCCTTTAGACCTGACTAGGCACAGCAAACCCTGATACGCAGGGTTTTCAAATATATTGGAAACTAAAGCAACGCTGTTGGACAAAATAGCATATGTTTGACGCGTGAACCATCCCTCAGGTGCGGACGCACCGATAAGAACCATCTGTATAAGCCTCAAATTGGGCGTGCATGCGCCCTCTAAGAACATTCCATATAGTTTCGCTAGAGTTGTATCTCTAGTTGACCTCGGGCAGGTAGGGCAGGGCCCTAGTCAAACGGTCTTACTCCCACGCCGGCATTCGCAATAATGCCATTATATTGGGCACACCAGGGCATCGATTGCCGCATGCTGTACCATGTGATCAGTGGGTCTCCAGGTCGTATTTACGCGTTGACTAGCACCATCGAGTCCGAGATTCCCCGTCAGCACTGGCTGTATTTGTGTGATGCATCGTAACATGCTTTGACTGTGGTGCGACTTTTGGCAGCGTCCCCTTGTTAAAGGAAAAACCGCCGCCGTCCTGGTTGCCGTATTGCTAGCCGGTGGCGACGGGGGGAGTGGCCGCTCACCGGCTGCCTGCCTGCCCGGGTGCCGCTGCCGGGCGCCTCTGCAGGTGTCCGCTGGAGTGCACAGAGGAGGTGCTGTCAAAGACCTACACTGAGCCCAACACATTCGCCCCCTGCCAGGAGATCAGCCCGGGAGGGCCGCTGGTCTCTATCGCCAGCATCTCTGATGTGCCCCCCCCCCCCCCCCCTGCCTCTCCTCTGCCCAACAACCACCCATGACGCCATTCAATCCATGATCCAATGTGTGGGGCGTTGTGAACAAAGGAATCTGAAGGTCATCCAACAAAACCCTATTTTACTTTATATAACTAGTAAATGGTGGTATGATTCTTATTGTTTTGTTGGCGAGAGTTGTTTTGAGACTCCAATATGTACCCATATCAAGTTAGTTGTTTCTCTCGTCGCAGCATGGGGGGTCAAAACCCGCAAACCCAAACCGTGATTACGGCAGTTTCAGAATATTTCAGAGCAAAGTACCCGCAGTACAAAGAGTTTGATGTAATGCCCGAAACCGTCGGGTCTTTTGTGGATCTTAAACCTAAGAAAATGGGTGAAACCTAAGAACCAAAACCTTACATCATCGCGATGACATAACCACGTCCACATTGGCCTGGATGTAACGATGTCCGCGCGTCAGCATGCCAACCTTCGCTGCGTGCCGAGTGTTGGTATGCTGAGAGTCTCCGCTGTCTTGGGGGGGAGAGGGCATCGCCCTATAGCGGCTGCTGATACGGTGATAAGGCCACTGCGAATAGAAACCTGCCTTGCCTGCCCAACGTCAGAGGTAGACGAGACTGCAACGGAACTATAGCGAATGTTATATAGTCTGCAGGCAAGCCCAAATCGAGTCGTATGAGGCAGATGCGTATAGACCCGTACCCCGATAGGGCCACTAGGACCGTCTGACAAGCGTTGCCCTGTGCTACCCCCTCCCCCCCCCCCCCCCCTACGGGCAGCGCGTCAACCCCCACGCGAGGGAGGTGGCGGGCGTGCCGGAGGGACTGGCGTGCCACCCCATCATCGAGCCATCCCCTTTTGACAGCATCCCCATCTCCTGCTGGTGCGACCCCCCCCCCCCCTTCCCCCCTCTTCCCTCCCCACCACCCCCCCCTCCACACACACACACACACGTATAAATTACAGCCCTACTGTAGCGGGTACGTGTTGTAGGAATGCTGAGTTGGATATTGATAAGTAACGACGCCGCTGTCGCACTCGATGTATTTTGCACGGGGTGGCGCGCAGTCTGAGGGCAATGGGGTCCCGGAATCGCAAGGTCTGCCTGCACACACACACTCGGACATCTATAACTGCGCGTAACGGCGCGCAAACAATGTGGTTCGGGGCTGCGTTGTGTGCCCCAGAACAACGCAATGCACGTGGTCGGACACGCTGTGTTTCTGCTGTGGTTGACACTGTTGTTAGATACTGGCGACGAAAGGGTGATACGCACTCGCTGCGGGCATCGTCGAGGGCAGAGACACCTCGCGTGCTGTATACTGCAGGCCCTGTTCCGGTGACCGTGCGATTCAGCACGCTCGCAGGTACCGTGCGCAGCATCCTCGTCAGAGGCGACATTTGGGTGACCATCAACGTAGAGCCGTGTGGCGCGTTGGCGGGGCTCCAGTTCATGTACCCCCACGAACTGCCCGCCCATCTAGCAGCGCCGCAGGGCCCGGGGATCCGGCTCTGATCCTGCCCATGTGCGCGGCGCAGGTGGGCCCTGGTGACGATGACCACGCTAGGCTACGGGGACATGGTGTGCCCCCCTCCACACCCCTCCCCATTGCGCTTCCTCGCACCCAAGAGCACGCACACACCATCCTTTCTTGCTCACGCCCGCGCTCCGCCAGCCGCTCGGGACCAACGTCGACAGGGAAACGGGGCGAGTTTTTCTTCGTTTTTATACCTTTGGAGTGGGAAACGGGTCACCATCGGTCATTGTGCAGCCGTCGTGATTGTTCACATAGTGGTATGTATTAACTTTTTTGTTAACATCATCAACCCACTACTCAGCAACTCACGTGTGGTTTCTCGAGAGAAAGTCGGATGTCTCACTGGGGTTATGAACGTTGCGGAGGGGTCAAGCACGGATCTTGTCCGTCACATATTGCCCGCAGCGTTGATCGAGATGGTGTGTGTGTGTGAGAGAGAGAGAGAGAGAGAGAGAGAGAGAGAGAGAGAGATCTCGGGTAAGCTTCTGCCGTGCCTCCGCATCGCTGGGAATGGGGAGACTGCGCAGTGACGCGGTGTTTACATAGCCGCTTATTGCCGTACATACGTATACCGTACCCACAAGCAGATAAATGGCGTTTTGACCCCTATTCAAGCGGAGAAATAATATAGAATCCACCACGAAAACAACACGGGTACTCCGATGCAACGGTGCAAAACAGTTCATTGTATGTGGCCCCCGCGGATCATGTTTAATTGTGCGGAATATAACACACACACACACACAGTCACAGTCACAGTCACAGTCACAGTCACACAGGCACAGTCACACACTGGCATACACGCAGTCACACATGCAGTACATACGTTCACAGTCACCCCCCCCCCCCCCCCCCCCACACACACACACACAGTTACACAGTCGCACACACCGTCACATACACAGTCACAGTTACATACACACAGTCACAGTCACACACACACACACACACAAATACAGTCACAGTCTCAGGCACACACACACACACACGCATACACTGCAGTCACAGTCTCAGGGACACACACACACACACAGTCGCAGTTGCAGTCATAGTCACACAGTCACAGGCATCCAATCACACACAGTCACAGCCACCGTCACAGTCACAGTCACAGTCACAGGCACAGGCACCATCACATGGTCACACAGTCACCGTCAGAAAAACACACACACTACAGTCGCAGTCTCAGGCACACACAAACACAATCGCAGTCGCAGCCATAGTCACACAGTCACAGGCATCCAATCACACACAGTCACAGTCACAATCACAGTCACAGACGCCGTCACATAGCCACACAGTCACCGACACACACACACACACAACAGTCACAGTCTCAGGCACACACACACACACAACAGTCACAGTCTCAGGCACACACACAAACACAATCGCAGTCGCAGTCACATAGTCACACACACACACACACACACACACACACACACACACACACACACACACAAGTACAGACACAGTCACAGTCTCAGGCACACACACACACACACACACACACACACACACACACACAAGTACAGTCACAGTCGCAGTCTCAGGCACACACACAAAGACAGCCGCAGCCGCAGTCACAGTCTTAGTCACACAGTCACATTTACCGTCACACACACACAAACACACAAGTACAGTCACAGTCTCAGGCACACACACAGTCGCAGTTGCAGTCATAGTCACACAGTCACACGCATCCAAGCACACAAACTCGCAGTCACAGACACCGTCACACACAGTTAGTGACATACATTGACACACCATATACACATACATTCACAGTCACACACATACACAGTTACAATCATAGTTACAGCCACACACACAGTTGCAGTCACAGTCACACAGTCACAGTCACAGTCATAAACCGTCACACACACCACCATCACACACACACACACACACACACACACACACACACACACACACACACACAGTCACTGTCACTGTCGCTGCCATACTATGACATACCCACAATCACACAGTCACAGTCACACTCATACTGGGTTGTCACCCCATCCACTTCATCGGGCCTCATGCCATGTCGCCATCAAGCGTGAAGTCCCTCACGCCGGTGCCGACGAAGTCTCACCTTCATGCGCAATGCCCCGCCTCCCGCCGCAGTATCCGGTGTCCCCGGCAGGCAAGCTGATCGCGGTGCTGTGCATGGTGGCCGGCACCATGGTGATCGCGCTGCCCACCACCGTCATCGGGCAGAACTTTTCCACGGTGTACGAGTTCACCGTACAGCGGCAGGTGCGGCGCCTCGCCCGCGCGTCGATTGTCCTGCCCTGGTCGCGCCGGCTTCAGTAATGGATGACAGCGGCAATGACAATGCCAACTGTGCCTTGGAGGATGAACGCTTCCGTCCCGTCTCGGCGCGATCCATCGCCGCTCGTGAGCACAATGCTGCTGAAGTACCTGTGGCCAATATGTGGGCTCGCTATGGATCATTGTTTTGGAGGGGGGCTGACGCGCCGCGCTACTGATCGCTGGCTGCAGAAACGCCTGGCGGAGATCCAGAAGCGCAAGCGGGAGCTGGAGAAGATGGCCGAGGCGCAGCCGCCGCCGCCGCCCGAGCTCGAGGACTTCCGGGTGAGCCGCCTTCTGCACGATCTGCCTGCCTGTACACATATATAATGGTGACAAACGACGCGGCGCGCCCATCAGACACCTCATTATGAGCATTAAATCAGACTTGCGTGCAGCCAATCAGCTCATTCGTTGTATATTCCCGTTGTAGTTTCATCGACGTTTGACAAATGTGTACATATATAAGCTTTTTGTCATGTGGTTTGTTGGCCGATGCTTTCATGGTATTTTGAAGTCCACCACTCTGAGCACATACCAATATACTGATACTATACAAATAATACTACATACTGACATACTCTTCGGTACATTTGCAATTCCCTGCTCTGCTATGAGTATTGTTTTTTTTTGTCCGGGGGGTGTGGGCGGACTTTAAAAGTCGCAAGTGCCTTCATGCCATTCTAAATGGGGCTTAAGCAACATTTAATCACCGAAACTGACCATATACGTACAAGTACATAACTTCATCATGCTGTGTCGATGATTAATGCGGGCATACAATGACAAATAATGCGGGCCGGGTGCTGCGCTAATTACCCGACCCTGACCTGAAATCTGGCAGATCTGGGGAACTGCCAGTACCGCATACCCGCCATTTCCACGCCCTAACATCCTCTTCCCCGTTGCCCTGGCTCGCCCCCGGCTACCGGACCCCCCCCCCCCCCCCCCCCCCCGGTGCATGCAGGCGCGCACCTTCCACGCGCTGGCGAGCAACAGCATAAAGCGGCGGGAGCTCAGTGGCGCATTTAGCCGGGAAACGAGCACAGTGGGAGGGGAGAACGAGCCGAGCGCGCCGGAGTGGACCCAGTCGCAGCGGTAGCCGAGACGCCACCGCTGTCTACCTGCCTGCCTTGGAAGCCGCCATGCATGCGGCGTGTGTAGCGAATCTCCTGCCGCTGTCCTGGACTCTAGTGTGCGGCACCGTGTGCTTGGGTAGGATCCAACAAGGCTATCACTGCAACCCGCGACATAATCCTTAGCGGCCGGCTTGTTCATTGACCCGCAACCGCACTTCGCTCACGAAAATAACCGCAACCGCACTCTGCTCACCTGCACCGAGTCGTAACCTGTATGGCATCAGATTCACGTACATCAGAATCACCGTAAAAGCGACCACCTGTACCTGATACCCGTACGAGTACGTGTATACTTTTAATGTAGTCTCTTGACGCTCTCCCTGTAACCAAAAAGCAGTACGTGTATACTACTGCAAGGATGTGTACCACACAAATCCCGATGTGGGTACCCAGTGCCTGGTGCGTTTTGCGCGGTATCCTTACAGTTGGTGCTTCTACGCACTTGGGTCCGGGTTCGATCCCGCGGAGAAACATAAAATATGATATGATATCCCGCAATGTCGGACGACCCGGCCAATGCGGATCGCCACCGAATCCAAGCCTAAACGTTGCTGGAGGAGGTCCTCCATCCTATGGGGGGGGGTGGAGTGTAAGGATATGTACCACACAAATCCCGATGTGGGTACCCAGTGCCTGGTGCGTTTTGCGCGGTATCCTTACAGTTGGTGCTTCTACGCACTTGGGTCCGGGTTCGATCCCGCGGAGAAACATAAAATATGATATGATATCCCGCAATGTCGGACGACCCGGCCAATGCGGATCGCCACCGAATCCAAGCCTAAACGTTGCTGGAGGAGGTCCTCCATCCTATGGGGGGGGGGGGTGGAGTGTAAGGATGTGTACCACACAAATCCCGATGTGGGTACCCAGTGCCTGGTGCGTTTTGCGCGGTATCCTTACAGTTGGTGCTTCTACGCACTTGGATCCGGGTTCGATCCCGCGGAGAAACATAAAAATATGATATGATATCCCGCAATGTCGGACGACCCGGCCAATGCGGATCGCCACCGAATCCAAGCCTAAACGTTGCTGGAGGAGGTCCTCCATCCTATGGGGGAGGGGGGGAGTGTAAGGATATGTACCACACAAATCCCCATGTGGGTACCCAGTGCCTGGTGCGTTTTGCGCAGTATCCTTACACCTTACAACTACGCGTACGCGTAACCGTATGTGTTTCGCGCAGGAGGCGGTACCGATCAAAAGGAGTAGGACAGGCATAGTCGCTAGAGCCCTGCTGATGGAAACTGGCGCGTGGCATTCCCGTACGACTACTGAGGCGAGCATATAAATGCTACCCGTGCGAGTACGGTATAGATAAACGCGTTCTGCTGTATACGCGCGTGGCAGCAGCCTGCGTAACACGCGAACACAGTGTCCAAGAATAACCAGGAGTAGTAGTACAGGCTCCTGTCCCGGAGGCGAAAAAAAAAAGTAGTACAGGCTCCAAATTAGCAGAGACATGGGTACGAATCCCTGGCTAGACCCCTAACATAAGCTCGCAACCCTAGAAACATGAGGTAACCCTGAATTTCAGCCTGGCGCCTAACCTTATATTACTTTGAACCATAACAAGGTAGGAAGAGAGCGAGAGAGGGATATAGAGATTCCAATATTTAATGTGCAGGTCAGTAAAGGGCATCGTGACTGCAATACATTATATTATTTCCCTCGGGGGTGGACCCTGAAAATGCGGCCAAATGGGAGCCAGGGCAGGGGCGTAACATACATGCACACACACACGTGCGGGCGGGTTCGTGTTTTTGTAAAAAAGACGCAGCACATGCAAGTGTACTCTGGTGAAGTGGCAGGATTCAATTATCCAAATCGGGCAGCCGGCCGGCCAAAAGCGAGCCTCGGGATCTGCAACGTTACAGTAATAACCAATTCTGCTGTAAGTTGGAATACCTACCAGTGCATTGACAGCGTCCTTTCCAACGTGCGTTATGTGTTTCTTACACATGATATCCTATTACTTGCTGAAATACTGACAATGCCTCTTCGGTAATTTGAGCTCATGATTCTCATAGATCCCCTCATAGATCATAGATGGGCAATCATTCACCCCAATCACCCCAATCATTCACCCCATTCACCCCAATTAACTAGGCCGCCTAGGCCTTGCCTGCTTCCGCCTGTGCCTCTGCCTCTACGTCTGCCTCATTCACCAGGGTCCAGTCCAGCACTGGCGGCGCGACGTAGCCCGCCAGCTCCCCCTCACCTACCTTGGCGCAAAGCTCCCGCACGGCCTGGTAGCGCTCGTCGTCCAACACCTTGCGCAGCTCCTGGTACGCGTTGGAGCGCAGCTGTGGTGGCCCCTCCGCGTCCTCGGCGGCCTGCAGCAGCGCCTCGGTGTCGCCCTCGCAGAACAGCTTGAGCAGGCTGGGGGAGAAGCCGCTGAGCATGATGACGCCCGGAGTGTGGGCGTCGGCGGGGTAGTTGCCGGTGCCCCCGCGCAGGTTCCAGAACACCACGGTGGGCACAGTGTGGAAGCCAGCATCCTGGAACCTGTCGCATAGGCGCTCGTAGTGAGTCTGCCACGATGCAGGCTCGGCTTGGTGGTCCTGGCACGAATAGGATGGGGGATTGGGTGAGGTATAGTATCCATAGGCGGCGCTCGAGGTGTCGCCATTGGCGTCGTCGAACTGCATGTCCGAGAAAACCACGAGCTTGAGCTTGGCCACCTCGTCCGCCTTCAGCTCCGCCTGAATACACACCTCCAGCAGGCGCCCCATGGCGGCTGCGAAGTTGGTGGACCCTCCGAACGGCGCGCTCACCGCGCTCCGCACGCGCTCGTACAGGGTTGATGACGCCGCGGGCGGCAGGTTGTGCCACTGCGGATTGGTCTCGAAGGTGAGCATCCGGTCGCGGAACACCGGGTGCCCGGTGAACTCCGCGACGAGCAGGCCCAATGCGACGGCCACCTCGAGCGGCTGCCCGTACATCGACCCGGACACGTCCACGAGCGGCACCATGTAGCCGAGTCCGCCATCCGGCAGCGTCGAGCGTAGCGTGTCGCGGAGGTCCACCCACTGTGCCTCGTTGATCGGGTCAGCATCATCCGCCGGGCGCTTGCAACCGACGCAGTGGTTCCGGAAGGCAGCGAGGCACTCGTGCACCAGCTCGTGCGGCTGCAGTGCCGCGCCATGCACCCGTTTTCGCGACGTCGGGTCGTTCACCGCCGCCGCGACGTGCTCCTTGAAGCGCCGAGCGCACTCTATCCGCGCCTTGTCGGCGCTGCGCTCATCGCGGCCCTTCTCGACGTCCTTCGCCCTCGGGATGTTCATGAACGCCGCCTTGTGGATCTTCAGGCACCGAGCCGGCACGGTGCCGGGATCGATATCCCACGTCCCGTCGCACATAGCCAGCTCCACCGTCCCCAGCCGGCGGTTGAGCCCGGCCACCAGCCTGCGGTAAAGCTTGCGAGCATCAGTCGGCGCCTCGGGAAAGAGAGCGCCCGCGAGCTCTCGGGCCAGCTTGCTGTGGCGACGACCCTCGCGGGGCGCCCACTTGCCGACCAGCGACAGCTTCCGCTCTCGTCCGGGGCAAACGGATGTGCGCTCGGCTTTCTCTCTGGGCTGCGCCTCGAGCGTCGCCTTGTCCTTGCGGAGCGCGTCGATTAGGACGGCCACGGCCGCCTTGCGGAGCTCGTGGAGCCTTGGGCAGGTGCGGCAGCCGTCATGAACTTGGCACGTCGCAGTTTGGTCGTCGACTTCCTCGACGAGCTGCACGATGTCCTTTAAGCTGCCGTAGCTCTGGGTTGTGATTGTGGCGAGCAGCGCCTCCGCCGTGCGCGGGAGGCGAGAGTGCAGGCAGACCAGCAGTGACCGGAAAAGGTCGCGCTCGCCCTTGCCGCCGCGCACGTCGCGCGTCTGCACGGTCATCACCACTAGGTCCGCCACGGCCTGGCTCCGCATGATACTGCGCTGCTCTGGCTCTCCGATGCGGAGACCATGGCTTCGGCCCATGCCTCCGCAAACAGCTCGTCGAGCTGGCGCGAAGACAGGTCGCGGACGAGGCCGAAGAACAGCGCGACGCGGGCATTCCCCACGCCTTCGGCTGTCAGCGCCGGGGCGCCATTCTCGCCGACGGTCCGGACGAGAGGAAGGCGCTCAGGGTCGGAGTGGTAATGGGATCCCGCCATGTCGTGCGGTGGATGCAGGTTGGTAGGTGGCTATGAGTGGGAGAAGCGAATACGGTTCAACAAGTTCGCATGAGTCGAAAAAACAATATGTGCGAGGAATGAGGTGTATATGTGGTTGTTGCCGACAAGTATGGCCGAGGACGAGGGCGGGTGGGGACGGACCGAGAGAGAGGTAGGGAGATTGGTGGAGGAGGTAGCAGAAGATGCCGGTGTTCTATGAAGCAGGTGTGTTGGCAGCTCCTAGCACTGGTAGGGATGTTTATACATCGACAGCGCGAGAGTGGGAGACACGTAGTTTGCGCCAGCGCACGATGCGGCTGCGCCGTCATCTGTATATTATCCCCGCGTGTTGTGCTCAGCACCGCCGCAATAGCTCAGCATCGCCCGTGCTCGGCCTATCGCACCGTTTATATGAAAGGAAGGTAGATCAGCCAGGGAAGATTAGCCAAAAAATGCGCAGGCTTAGTTACACGAAAGGGCGGAGAACTTGCGGCAAAAAATACACCCCTCCACATAAGTCCGGGTTTTGCATTTTCGATCGCAAAGCGCATGCATGGGCGAGGATAACGCCGGCTGCATGTGCATACATGCTAACTGCAGTGGGAATAGTTCGGGCGAACGCCTATTGTGCGCTTTATACCCACCCGCGCGACAACACGACCATTTGTGGGCGCCCTTTCAAAAACGCGAAATCGGTGCATGATGCGTTGGCGCCAAAAAATTGTGGGTTGCGCCAACCGTCCAAACCTATGGAAATAGCGGCACTCGTCGCACCAAACTCGGTGGATACGGCCCTTGGCATAAGTTGCACACACCGTGCGTGTAGGCCACTGAAAGCATGTCGCTATAGGCACGACGAGACACCCCAACGACAAGTTGGCCACTATGGGGAGCAATTTTGGGGTGAAAATGCTGTTGTTTCTGTCGCGAACGCACGTAGGAGAGGCGCTCGATGCCCCCCTTGGCGTAGGGCAATGCTCTACTATGATAGCGCGTGGTGGAATGCCAGTTGCACCGTTTCGTGGGCGGGGTGGCGCGGTAGGGGCGTGGACTTTAATTAATATGAAAATTCCTTGAAAAATGCTGTGGAAAATGGCATTTTGGCTGGTAGATGTGTGTATCGCTAGGAGGCGGAACATGCCAAGTGTTGGTGATTCGTGGTCATCCACACACATAACGCTCTCGCACAGCCGAGTATGGGGCTTAGACACGCACTTGGCGCAAAGCCACGCGCCCGACATGGGTGGGCACACAAGGCAGTGAGGGGCAACTTGGATGATCATCTTTGGGGATTTTTTCCGGGGCCCCAAAAAATCGAATTTTGGATTTTGAAAGATTGTTTTCGACGCAGATTTGAACGAGGAATCGCGTGGTATTTTTAAAACAATTTTCCGAGCAAACCCTGAGAAGTTATACCGTTTTAAAGCCAAGGGGGTGTTGCTGCGCGTGGCCGACACTGATGCCACGCCAGTATCGCAACGCGACATGTACTGGCCGCCGCCCACACGGCTGCACCTCAACCAAATGCACCCGAGCCCCTCGCCAATGTGTTTCCTCACGCGTTCATGGCCATCCCGCCGTTTGGTTGTTTATTCACGCGCGTCGGCGTGTGCGTGATACCGACCATGGTTTTGGTGCAGTTGCAGGCGACGCCCATCCACGCACCAAGTGCTGCGTGACACCCTAGTCAAAGGTCTTTAAGCTTCGGTTTGAGCCACTCGTCATGCAGGTTTTATCAAACCCTCTGAGATTCCAGGGTTTCATCTCATATACCCTACGTTCAGGTACCCTAGACTTCTGAAGTCTTGAGACTGCCGAAAAGGGACCCCAAACTTATGTGCAGGGGTGTAGTCACAAAAGGGGGGGGGGGGGGGGGAGGGGGGGGGGGCAGGAGGCCAGCACAAAACTAAGAGAGTGGTCCAGTCTAGCGGACGACAGGCTTGGGCCGGTGCGGCAGCCGTCGTCAACTTGGAACTTCGCAGTTTGGTAGTCCACCTGCTCGATCAACTGCACGATGTCCTTGAAGCTGCCGTAGCTCTGGGTGGTGATTATGGGGAGCAGCGCCTCCGCCGTGCGCGGCAGACGAGTGTGCATGCAGGTCAGCAGCGACCGGAAAAGGTCGCGCTCGCCCTTACCGCCGCGCACGTCACGCGTCTGCACGATCATCACCACTAGGTCCGCCACGGCCTGGCTCCGCATGATAATGCGCTGCTCGGGACTCTCCGATGCGGAGACCATGGCTTCGGCCCATGCCTCCGCAAACAGCTCGTCGAGCTGGCGCGAAGACAGGCCGCGGACGAGGCCGAAGAACAGCGCGACGCGGGCATTCCCCACGCCTTCGGCTGTTCGCGCCGGGGCGCCATTCTCGCCGACGGTCCGGACGAGAGGAAGGCGCTCAGGGTCGGAGTGGTGCCGAAATCCCGCCATGTCGTGCGGTGGATACAGATTGGCAGGTAGCTGTGAGTGGGAGAAGCGACTACGATTCAACAGAGGTTCGCCTGAGTCGAAAAAACAATATGTGCGAGGAATGAGGTGTATGTGCTGGTGGTTGCCGACAAGTATGGCTGAGGACGAGGGCGGGTGGGGACGGGCCGAGCGAGAGGTAGGGAAAGTGGTAGAGAAGGTAGCAGAAGATGCGGGTGTTGTGCGGCAGGTGTGCTGGCAGCTCCTCTCCCTGGTGGGGACGTTTATACATCGGGAGAGTGGGAGACACGTAGTTTCCGCCAGCACCACGATGCGGCTGCGCCGTCATCTGTATATTATCCCCGCGTGATGTTCGCCAATAGCTCAGCATCGCCCGTGCTGAGCCTATCGCGAAACCGCGCGCTGCTTCCCCCCCCGCGGCGATAGGGACTGTGGGGATTTATTACAGGGTACGTCGCTATGGTCGCTATTGCACCGAGCGCGACCATGTATTCTCGACAATATGGTACGAAGTACAGCGGCTTCGCCGCGATAAGAAAAGGAGACGCGGCCCTTGTCCCTGGTTCGTTTCATCGATTCGCATATGTTGTTGTATAGTCGCTTTGGTCGAGTATACAGTCGTAATCCTTTCCCCTATCTCTTGGGTTGAGCGGAGGAAAAGGAGAGCCGCGTCCGAAATCACCTGGAATATGAGAGAATCGATACCGGTTACAATACGGTTTTATGACGGATTTTTAGGCGTCCTCCGTCCTCCGTCCGTCCTCCGTCATACGCGCTTCGGGTATGAACCGTCATACGTTCGGTATTCGGCCGTTTGATTTCACGGTACAGGTACGAGTACGGTGAGGTTCTGAATGGATGCGCGTGTATTCTAGCCCAGGCACGTCATATATCCGTCTGATACGCCAAAATAACGCGGTACTGCAGCGCGTTTTTACTACTGAATCAGCAAGTGAGACTTGCCCTCTATATTTATACAGCGACTATATGGTAGTCAAGGTACATCCCTGCCTTCTGCTGCTAGCTCATGTAATTATAAGTCAAGGTACATCCCTTGTCCGCTCGGTAGAGCGGTTGTCTCGTATGCGAGATACATGGGTTCGATTCCTGGCTGATGTATTTCGGCAATATCGGCCCGGCGTGTCCCGGGTTTACCCGGTTGATGCATTAGCCCTTCGGGGTTCGAATGGGGCAATGGTCTTTGGGCTATGCTAGACCTACGACTGCAGTTGGCGCACGAGGTCGAGTGCTGGGGCGGCTTCGGCCGATGTCCCGGGGCGAACTTTACTTTTACTTTACTTTTACGGTAGTCAAAGTATATATGCTGTAAAATGATGCTGTAAAAAGGGGTCGCCGCGTTGCGGGGGCAGTCCGCCGACCCGGGGCCCGGCGTCCGTCGACGGACGGGCGACGGTCGAGCGACGGCGTCCGGCGTCCGGTGCCGGTACAGGCGGCGGGCACGGCGATTCGCGCCGTGCCCGCCCCGTAGACCTGACGACCGGCCCGACCTGCGCGGCCTCGTGCGGGATGCGGGCCGCGGGTAGGCGGCTTGTACTGTATTGCTGATCTTGTAGTGCTGCTTTTTCTTTTTGGGTAATACAACTTTTCGCGGTGGGTTGGGTACTGGCCTTTTTGTAATGCACACCAGTAGTCAGCGGTCCGCTTTTACGCGGCTTGCAGATTTAATCTGTTTTACAAAATAATACGTCTCTTTTAAAAAACAAATTACTGACAAATCTAACGCTACTAAGCGGCGCTTCGCGCCGGGGATCTGTGGAGGTGCCCCTACCTCTTGGGTTGAGCGTGGTGCGGCCGTGCGGGATGCGGGCCGCTTTTAGCCGGCTTGTACAGCAGTGTTGATCTTGTAATACTGTTGTTTCCGGGTAATAATGCTTTTAGCGTTAGATTTGTCAGTAATTTATTTTTCAAAAGAGACGTATTATTTTGTAAAACAGATTAAATCTGCAAGCCGCGTAAAAGCGGGCCGCTGACTACTGGTGTGCATTACAAAAAGGCCGGTACCCAACCCACCGCTAAAAGTTGTATTACCCCCCCCCAAAAAAAAGCAGCACTACAAGATCAGCAATACAGTACAAGCCGCCTACAGGCGGCCCGCATCCCGCACGAGGCCGCGCAGGTCGGGCCGGTCGTCAGGTCTACGGGGCGGGCACGGCGCGAATCGCCACGCCCGCCGCCTGTACCGGCACCGGACGCCGGACGCCGTCGTTCGACCGTCGCCCATCCGTCGACGGACGCCGGGCCCCGGGTCGGCGGACTGCCCCCGCACCGCGGCGACCCCTTTTTACAGCATTATCATTTTACAGGATATACTTGGACTACTCTTACCTTATAGTATAGGTAAGGAATAGTCGCTGAATAGTCTCGCTTGCTGATTCAGCAGTAAAAACGCGCTGCGGTACCGCGTTATTTTGGCGTTTTAGACGAATATATGACGTGCCTGGGCTAGAATACACGCGCATCCATTCAGAATCTTACCGTACACGGACCAGTACCGTGAAATCAAACGAGCGAACACCGAACGTATGACGGTTCATACGCGAAGACGCAGCACAGGAGGACGGAGGACGGAGGACGGAGGACGGACGCCTAAAAATCCGTGATAAAGCCGTATTGTAACCGGTATCGATTCTCTCGTATTCCAGGCGATTTCGGACGCGGCTCTCCTTTTCCTCCGCTCAACCCAAGAGGTAGGGGAACCCGGAAACAACAGCATTACAAGATCAACACTACAAGCTGGCTAAAAGCGGCCCGGATCCCGCCCGCACCAGGCTCAACCCAAGAGGTAGGGGCACCTCCACAAATCCCCGGCGTGAAGCGCCGCTTAGTACATAGATTTAGTCTACAAATTCCGTACACGCGAATCGTTCCCGTACCTGATACCTATCGACGAATAAGCCGTACAGGTGTCAGTACTCGGCTTCGAATCGTGCATATTCCCCTACCTCGGGTTGAGCGAAGAAAACGGAGGGGGCGGTCAAAAAACTGCCCGCAGTGTGAGCGAAACACTACTGGTAGCACCGCGTTTTCGTTGCGATAATTACGAATGTCCTCCTCCTCCTCCGCGCGTGCTGCGTCTTCGAGAATGAACCGTCATACGTTCGGTATTTGTAAGCGACAAGTATCATTATGTGCGGGTACCCGTAATGGATACTCGTACATATATATGTGATAAATATCGCATACTGGCAACAGATCCGCTAGCGCTTTTGTCGTGGTTACTCCGCCTCTATCAGTATTCGATCGTTTGATTTCAGGGTACATGTACGAGAACGGCCTGTTTCTGAATGGACGCGCGTGTATTATAGCCCAGGCACGCTTGATATTCGTCTGATACGCCAAAATAACTCGGTACCGCAACGCGTTTTTATTGCTGATTAGGTCGCTATGGTGTATGTACCAAGGTTGTGCCGACCTCAGATCAGTTCGGGTAGTTCGGGAGTTCGGGCCGAAACCGAACTGAACCGCCCGAATTTAGTTCGGACTGAATTGCCTCGGAAATCGCCCGAGCTGGGGGTCTCTAAACTACACCGTAACTCATCAGATATGACCCCAATGAGTTAACGCAACGTCCGTACATGCAGATAAGGTGTTCCACGTTGAGAAATTTGCCGCGCACGCTCCAGAAACCCTCCAGATAAGGTACACCAGCCGCCATCCAGATGTTCAGCACATAACACTTCCACACTCAAACATGAACCAGGTCCACTGTCAACCTAATATCGAGTCGCCGCCCATCAGTACTCATCATGAACGCGGCGATGAGGTAATGGGCGACGTAGTCGAGTCGAGGGTCGAGGAGGACGCTGTCGTGGAGGAGGAGCTGCATGCCGCCAGCGATGATGCCGGCGCGCAACCAACCGCCGACGTTACTCCCCTTGTAATGCGGCGGCGCCCCCCTCGCGTGCCTAGCAGCACCGCCGCTTCGCGTGCCCGAAGGCAGCTCACCCTGCCTGACTGTGGGGGCAAGGCACTCGATGAGCAGCTCACCCTGCAGCATGAACTTGTGGAGGAGTGGCATGAGACAGCCAACGACACCGCGCGCTTCAACATATGATGCGCCGTATAGATGACCTAGATGGTTGGCCGTCAGGCCGAGAGGGCAAGGGGCGTAGACACCAACACCTGTAATATTTTCATTTCCATTACAAACTTTTGCCTACAACATGTTGACACTGCATTTTAGCCATTGCACCAGCTAGTTCTAGGCATATTCATACCGCAGTTCGGTGGCAGTTTAGCGGCAGTTCGGTGGCAGTTCAGACTGAACTCAGTTCGGTTCGGGCAGTTCGGACAGTTCAGTTGTTCGGTTCAGTCCGAACTGCGGTTCAGTTCAGTCTGAATTGTATTCGGCCGAACTCCCTGAATTCAGTTCGGTCCGAACCGAACTCGGCCAAAGTGAGTTAGGCACAATCCTGGTAGTACCTGTAAGGATTTTATATTAATACTCAATGTTAATACATTTCAATCGTGTATTCGAGTCTGGTTTTGCCAAAAAAGGTGCGGAGGCTATTTTTACACGGAAAAGCGCCATTTTTATGGCTAGGAAGGTTCAGCGAAAAGGGAGGGAATGTCGGAGGAGCCGTGGGGCGGAGGCGGAAAACGGGAGGGCGCTGCCGAAGGCAGCGAGCTGGAAGATGGCAGACGAGCTGCTGGTGGCTGTCCTAAGTAGCTCCCCGGCCGGGAGCGCAGGGCTTGTGGGCGATGGGGCAGCCCGTACCAAAACCCGATGGTAACCGCGTGAAACCACGAAGAACCGTACGGGTCGCACTAGGACAGCTTTAATCCATTAGGAAACCCCATAAACACGTTTAGATAATTTAAATCATGCATTGGAGTCTGGTTTTGCCAGTTTACACGCGGTTCGTTTACGACTGCGAGCGTAGACAGTCGGCAGGCGTGCCGACCAAACCAAGGTGGAAGATGTCTTGAGTTGTAGAGGGGGTCTCGCGCCAAGATGTCTTCGACCGAGGCGCAGGCGCATCAGACGCGGACGGGAGATGTTGACGCCGGCACGACATAGGCCGGACGTGTCGCGGATTTAAGGCGCCGTCTCCCGACGGCGCCCCATAGCACTGGCCGCGCGCCGTGGTGGCGTGCGCGCGGCATGAGCCGGAACTGCATGCCAATAGTAGAAGCAGGGGTTTAAGTGGCCAAGTTGGCGACGAGCGCCCATCAAAGCAGCGGCACATGCACCAGCAGGACGAGTACAACTGCGCGCACGAGCGCGCAAGCGCGCCGTGTACAGCCAGGCGAAGTACTGGCGCGCTGTACCCGATGGTAACTATATTATGTACCTGTGCTGGCGATGCACGTTACGAGGGGTGGACATGCAACAACGCGCGATGACAGCCATGTAATGCTGCTGTCATCATCAGCGGTGGTTGTTTCGCCCCCTTGCGTAAAGAGCGGTGGGAGAAGCGCACAACGCTGAGGGGCGCGGGAACGTGGGACCCTGTGTGGTCGTGTCGTACCGGCTCTTAGGTGTGTCGGGGTAGGTTGTCGGCGACGTCGCAGAAGACCCGCCGACTCGGTAAGCTGTGGGTCTTTCTTCGCGGAGAGCGGTGAGCCGGCCGCCGCTGCTACACCAGCGATGGCTGCTGACCACCCCACAAAGCGCAGGCTTAGGATGATGCCACGAAACGCACAAGTCGCGTTAGGTGGCGGAGCTGTCCCCCGGCAGGCAGCTCGTGTTGTCACAGATGCGTTGCCGTGACGTTGGAGGCGGGTTGGCCGGCGTAGAGACCCTTGTAACCCATGCCGGCCCGTAGCGATGCCCATGGTGTTCGGGCGAGGGTGACGACGAGGCGGCCGCTGCTGCTGCACCAGCGACGGCCGCCGAAGTCCCACACCCAGAATTGGCCAGGGGTAGGTACGGACACCACGAGACGCCAGGCACGCCAGGTGGTAGAGCTGCCCCCCGGCGGGCAGCTGCATGTTGTAGTGGTCCTTGTGACGACGACGTTGCAGTAGGAGCCGTCGGAGACGCATCGGCACGAGCCGCACAAACGCCTCCCACTGCGACCACAGCAAACGATGCTGTAGCATGATTGGGGCGAGGGCAACGAGCCCTCTCAAAACACCGGCGCATGAGCGGCGCCACCCCCGTACTAGACCAATTACGCGAGTAGTTCCGGAAAATCACAGCATGTAATGACCGTTGATGACACGACGCCATGCTGCGAGGACACGCGGACCGGGTTGTAGTGTCTTGCGGGACAACAAGTGGCCGCCCCGACGACTCAGACGTCCTCCTCCGTCCGCGCCGATTTGTTGCGGTGGGCGTAGTTGTCGTCGTTGACAACCTTGACGAGCAGCGGCCATGGTGCCGAGCGCGTCCACCTCACCTAAACCTCAAGGGTTGACTACTGCGAGAGGGCGCTGCACCGCGAAAGCCCCGAAGGCATGTATTGCGACTCGACTTCGGGTGTTGAGGTTTAAACCCCCCCAACGGGGACCCCCCAGCTCCAATTCCTTGCCGTGCGCATCGCGACACGAAAACGTCCCAGCTGCAAGGCCATGGCAAAAATCGAAAAACGACCTCGGGCGCACGAGTAGGGAAAACCACACTACCGAGGGGCTGCGCTGTCTGTCGTTGCCTGATGTTGTAACGCATGTGCGCGGCACGGCGACTCACTACCGGGTGGATGAACCTCGGTGCGGACTTGTTCAGCCTCAATGACCCTCGCGCACACAAGTACGCGAAGCCGCTGCCGAAGGCAGCGAGCTGGAAGATGGCAGACGAGCTGCTGATGGCTGTCCTACGTAGCTCCCCGGCCGGGAGCGCAGGGCTCGCGGGCGATGGGGCAGCTCGTACCAAAACCCGATGGTAACCGCTTGAAACCACGAAAGACCGTACGGGTCGCACTAGGACAGCTTTAATCCATTAGGAAACCCCATAAACACGTTTAGACCAGTACCGGTATGGTGTAGCCGCCTCATGTCACTCACATATACAACCCCGCGTCCGCCGACCCGGGGCCCGGCGTCCGTTGACGGACGGGCGACGGTCGAACGACGGCGTCCGGCGTCCGGTTCCGGTACACGCGGCGGGCTTGGCGTTTCGCGCCGTGCCCGCCCCGTAGACCTGACGAGCGGCCCGACCGGCGCGGTCTCGTGCGGGATGCGGGCCGCCTTTAGGCGGCTTGGAGGGTTGATCTTTTAATGCAGTATTGCTTTTAGCGGTGGGTTTGTTACTGGCTTTTTTGTAATGCACACCAGTATTCAGCGGCCCGCTTTTACGCGGCTAGTAAGGATTAGATTTGATCTGTTTTTTAAATGAACACTGCTCTTAAAAACAGTATTAACAAATCTACCGCGAAAAGCATACCTGAAAGATCAACACTGCGGCTGAAAGCGGCCCGCATCCCGCAGGACGCTCAACCCAAGAGGTAGGGGCACCTCCTCAAATCCCCGGCGCGAAGCGCCGCTTAGTATATTGATTATGCATTATAATACCCACGGTAATATCGCATGCCCACGACACTCGGTTAAGGCTGAGACACGCCTACCGCCTTGTCTCTGGAGATACTCGTAAACCCTATATCATGTGATTACATGGGCTAGCTGCAACATTCAATAAATCCATTCAGAAATTCGAGTTAAATAAAATCCAGCTCGGGCCACGATGAGGCGGGAACCGCCATGGCAACTACCACCGACCATGCATCGCCACCCGCCAGCCGCCGCGCCACGCAGCGGGGACGCTCTCCCCATCACAGTCACAATCTCGGGTCACTCCAATAGCGGCACTACGTCGAATGTGAGGTGGAGGCGCCGATGGCCTTCGAAGGGGTCTCGCAGCAAGTAGCGGAAGTGGGGGGGGGGGGGGGGGGGGGGGGGGGGTTCAACTTAGAATGGGGTTCCACGGGCGGGTAACAGACGCGGGCCTCTCAGCGCCAAATCCGCCGCCAGCTCGATCGCGTCCCCTTCCGCCGAACGTAAATTTCCCTCCCCAGCACAACATCCTAGGTCACTCCAACAGCGGCACTAGGCCGAATGTGAGGTGGAGGCGCCGACAGGACAGCAACACTAGCCTCCCGGACTGTCTCGTGATTCTACTGGCCCGTAATCGCGATTTTCCCACGGAATGGGCGTGTAATCGCCGTACCTACCGCATAATCGCCACTTTTCTGCTAGGCTCGGTGGTCGGAATGACGTGCCCGGTCCCTAAATATGATACCAGCAACATGTTGTGCCATCCCCAAAGTACATTGGACCCACATCGCGCCTCGCGCGGCTACCAACAGTAATTTAACCTATTTTGCACCGTGGAATTCATTTTGCACCGTAGGGTTTGTTTATACCCTAGTTCCCGGGTTTACTATCAGTACTTAAGACTCACTGGTGATGTAGCTTGGGTTTGTAGACCTTGGGTGCAGTGCAGCATTCATTAGCATGAAGGCCAGCCGCGACGCATATCCAATGTTGATTTTGGAGCATTTTGTCCAAAATGGGACAAGATGAGGCAATGATATCAATATTTATTATGATTATTACATCCAGCGGCTAGCTAGCCACAAGACGTTGCTAATAGTTTATTCGTTGAGCATCCCCAACTCAAGCAAGTCCTTCTTCGTGGCTGCGTTAAACTTGACGACTCCGCCGGGTTTGCGTTGCGCTGGGGTGGTTGACATAATGTGGACGCAGTTGTTTCGTGGCTGGCTGATTTGCCACCCAGTTTGCGCATATGTCTTCACGACTTGGACGCTTTCACCGTACCACTTCTTTCTGACCATGGTGCCGTTCTCGTTGAACACCTCTCGACTTCCCGACGCGTCGTGGATGGCCTTCGCGTACGATAGGGGGACGGCTTCAACAAGCTTCAAAGGAAGCGTCAGGCACTTCTCCCAGCTTGTGTCAACTGGCTTCTTCCCTCCTTTTGTCTGCGCGTACAACCATAGGGGCATGAGGGGTTTGCCCTTTGCATCGGCATGGAAGGGCTCGTATACGGCCACGGTCAACGTGTCTTCGGTAGTCTCGCGCGACTTCACAAGCCCGATGACGAATCTCGACTCCCAATCACCAAGAGTTTCGGGACACTTGTCTTCCTCATGCACCTGACGATGGCCAAGACCGCGAGCTATGTTAGTCCCGAGCGAGACACCACGCCATTTTTGTCCCAGTTGGGACAAAATAACAAGCAAGGTAGATGAACCAAATTGTTTTGTCCCGTAAAGGACAAAAATGACAAACAATGGGACTCACATCGGAGACGTCGATGACAACGAGGTTCGAGCCCTTTGCATCGCTGGGCGATGTGTTGTCATGAAGCCTCTCCTTGGCGCCGGCGTGAACTCCCCGGAAGGCGCTGTCATCTTGAAGCACTTGAGCACGAACCTCGGCTTCAACGCGAGCGGCTTCGGCATTGTTGAGGTCTGCGTTGGTAGCCATCGTTTGACGTGCCTCGGCGGGCGCGGTCTGCCCGTGCTCGCGCAAGAAGTCGTCAACTTCCTCTTTCCGTTGCGGCCAGAACCCGGAGAAAGCTGCATGTAGGTTTTGCATGTAGCCATCATACTATTAGACCGTTGCCTCGTTCGAACTCCAAGGGGCTAATGCATCCACCGGGTAAACCCGGGACACATACGGGTCTGGACGATATTGGAATGCCCTGAAATAACAGAGCCGGGACGAATCGAACCGGGGACCTCCGGAGTAGGACATCACCGCTTTATATACCGGGCGGACAGACAACGAGGTAGTGTAGTACTGTAGTGCGACTAGTAGTCCTCGTGCCTGTAGTTCTCGCGTAGTGTGGCAGCGACTAGTAGTCCCATATTATGGACTGGGGATTGCTACCCGCGTAAAAAAAATAAGAAAAATCATTAGTCGCTATATGGGCTATCCGCAAAACCACCCAAAATGGCACTAGGAAACGCCCACCTGTGGTAAGAACTCTACAGAACCTCGAATTTTACATCGGGGCTTTCACAAACTCTACAGAACAGTTGCGGGTATACCGCTGCGGGTACTTCAGGGTTTAGTCGCTAGCAGTCGCGCAATACGAGCTGTATTTTACATGCTGAGCAATCCTTTTAGTCGCGCCATTAATAATAAATAGCCGGCTGTCGTGATATTACTGTCGTGATATGCTCGTCGCAATCCTTAGCGCTATCACACTAATCCTTGGCGGTAGCGCCTGGAACCCTTCTACTTGCTGCACATGGGTACCCGAGTCGCTACTCGCTACTGCGACTCGCTACCAGAGGCTAATCGCTCTTGTGGTCGCTTTATTTTACCGCCTGGCAGTCGCGCCATTGTAGGAGCCGTATTTTACATAGCGAGCGATCCTTATTATACGCTGATTAGCACCATTAGTAGCTGATTCGTACGTGCAGTCGCGCTACGACAGTATCTAGCTACGGCGACTGTACTACTACCAGGGGCGGTAGTGGTACGGTAACTAATAATATAAATTCCGCCGACAGGTACAGGTACGCGCACCTGCTACTAAGGGATAAGGATCACCACACGTGAAGATTTTTCGTACGTCGTCGCGCGGTGCTACATATATAGTGGCTATTATCCCCTTATACACGACTCCTGGTATGGGCAGTGGACTACTGGTATGGGTACTGCTATGGGCCTTACGCGACTACCCGTACCAGGTATCGCTCGTAGATATTTGCCAATACCCCGTCCCGTACTGGTACCAGAAAGAGAATATTGTGGGCGGGTTAGTGAATCCAATTAGGGAATCTTCCTACTCGCTGTAGTAACTGTACTGCGCCTGTGTGTGTACTCGCTACCAGTAAAGCAGGTACTACTCGCTACACCTACTAGCGACTACACCTCGCTACACCTACTGCTGGCTGTACTCGCTACGTGCAGCGACTGTTTTCGTCCCACTGATGACAGACCGTTTCGTCCCACTGATGACAAACCGTTTCGTCCCACTGAGGACAAACCGTTTCGTCCCACTGATGACAGACCGTTTCGTCCCACTGATGACAAACCGTTTTGTCCCACTGATGACAAACCGTTTCGTCCCACTGATGACAAACCGTTTTGTCCCACTGATGACAAACCGTTTCGTCCCACTGATGACAAACCGTTTTGTCCCACTGATGACAGACCGTTTTGTCCCACTGATGACAAACCGTTTCGTCCCGCTGATGACAAACCGTTTCGTCCCACTGATGACAGACCTATTTCCCTTGCAAGACCTTAAGTACTGCGGTTTAATTATGTTGTGTGCTTAACTACTGCGATTGATCAAAATGCTAAATAACCACTCATGACGGTCGATGTGTATGGGGGAGTACAGGTCAAAGCTCCACCTGCTCACCCTCCGCCCCCCCCCCTCAGTCCACCACCAAACGTCCCTACTAGTGCCGCCGCGGCGGCCTGACGAGACATGTAATACTACCTAGCTGGACCATGATACCGCTCGTCTCGTTCGGGCTTGTATTCCTGCCGACTTAGTTGCCTATCCAACTCGAACGCGGGCGTACATCACACCGCATCCGGAGGGGACCTGACCGAACTCGCCAGATCTGGCCGCAACACGCGTCGAGCAGGCGGGCATGTACTGTAAGCGCGCACAACTCACCTGGGGTGGCATCGTCCTTGTCTCCTTGGCGTGCCGAGAGGTGCGCCTGCTGATCAGAGACGAGCCCTTGCCAGTCTCGTTGTCGGCGACCTCACCGGAGTACTACTCCATATGTACTTTCTTTTCTCAACCTCCTTCGGATCACAGGCACGCGCGTCGCAATCACACGAGTAGTCGCTGCGGCACGAACGCGGCGGTACTGTACTTGTGGTGTGTGACGCGCCCGATCCTAGATAGAGAAGAGGCCGTGCTTTCGACCGTCGCCATGCTGCAGCGTTGGGCGAGTGGTGGGGGCGGTGGAGGACGGTGATCTGTGGTGAGGAAGAGGCGGCGGATGATGACCGTTCTCGGACGGGCCGTTGACTGGGCGGCATAATCTCAAACTATGGGTAAAAATAATTGACCGAGCTGCCGATAGTTTTGTACTAGTACGTATACCGAAATCCAATCCAAGGAATATATCATCCCATACGGGAATATTATTGCCACGCTACTGTATACTCTCGTACCGGTATGACTCTCGAGTAGAGAATATATAATCCCATACGGGAGAACCAGTAATCGCAATTTATATTCGCAGTAGTTTGCCCTTTATATTCGACGCAGTGCAAAGTACATGTACGGAGGCACCTGATGACCACAACGAGGTGCACTATAGTGCGCGCGCGCGCGGTTGGTCTGGCAGGGGTCAGAGCGGCGGCAAACGGAAATCAGGTCATTTCCACCTCACCCTCACCGCTCCCGACCCAGAACCCGCCGCTGATCTGCCGCGCCGGACCCAGCTACCGCCAGGATGGCGCAGCACAAGAACGAGCCTGCCAACGGGAAATAAGACAAGGATGACGCCACCCCAGGTGAGTTGCGCGTACAGTAGCTGCCTACCTGCTCGACGTGTGATGTGGCCAGATCTGTCTCGTCGCCGCGGCGGGACTAGTGAGGATTCCTGGTGGTGGACTAGGGGGGGGGGGGGGGGGGGGGGGCGACTCCCCTATACACATCGACCGTCATGAGTGGTTATTTAGCATTTTGATCAAGCGCAGTAGTTAAGCACACAACATAATTAAACCGCAGTACTTAAGGTCTTGCAAGGGAAATAGGTCTGTCATCAGTGGGACGAAACGGTTTGTCATCAGCGGGACGAAACGGTTTGTCATCAGTGGGACAAAACGGTTTGTCATCAGTGGGACAAAACGGTTTGTCATCAGTGGGACGAAACGGTTTGTCATCAGTGGGACAAAACGGTTTGTCATCAGTGGGACGAAACGGTTTGTCATCAGTGGGACAAAACGGTCTGTCATTAGTGGGACGAAACGGTCTGTCATCAGTGGGACGAAACGGTCTGTCATCAGTGGGACGAAACGGTTTGTCATCAGTGGGACAAAACGGTTTGTCATCAGTGGGACGAAACGGTTTGTCATCAGTGGGACAAAACGGTCTGTCATCAGTGGGACGAAACGGTTTGTCCTCAGTGGGACGAAACGGTCTGTCATTAGTGGGACGAAAACAGTCGCTGCACGTAGCGAGTACAGCCAGCAGTAGGTGTAGCGAGGTGTAGTCGCTAGTAGGTGTATCGAGTAGTACCTGCTTTACTGGTAGCGAGTACACACACAGACGCACTACAGTTACTACAGCGAGTAGGAAGATTCCCTACTTGGATTCCCTAACCCGCCCACAATATTCTCTTTCTGGTACCAGTACGGGACGGGGTATTGGCAAATGTCTACGAGCGATACCTGGTACGGGTAGTCGCGTAAGGCCCATAGCAGTACCCATACCAGTAGTCCACTGCCCATACCCGGAGTCGCTACAGGCAGTCGCGTATAAGGGTATAATAGCCACTATATATGTAGCACCGCGCGACGACGTACGAAAAATCTTCACGTGTGGTGATCCTTATCCCTTAGTAGCAGGTGCGCGTACCTGTACCTGTCGGCGGAATTTATATTATTAGTCACTATGGTTACCGTACCACTACCGCCCCTGGTAGTAGTACAGTCGCCGTAGCTAGATACTGTCGTAGCGCGACTGCACGTACGAATCAGCTACTAATGGCGCTAATCAGCGTATAATAAGGATCGCTCGCTATGTAAAATACGGCTCCTACAATGGCGCGACTGCTAGGCGGTAAAATGAAGCGACCACAAGAGCGATTAGCCTCTGGTCGTAGCGAGTCGCAGTAGCGAGTAGCGACTCAGGTACCCATGTGCAGCAAGTAGAAGAAGGGTTCCAGGCGCTACAGCCAAGGATTGGTGTATAATAGCACTAAGGATTGCGACGAGCATATCAGCACAGCATCTGGTACCTGTAGTAGCGATATACAACATCCTGCTGTAGAGGTACCAGTAATAGGCGGCGGAAATATTCGCTTGGAAATAACATATAAATCTAATTTATATTTAAAATAATATCATAATAAAAGGGTGGTAGTGTCATTGGCACCCAATGGGTGCACTCTTATTTTTGCCCACGTCTAATTTGTGCGTACGTCTTGAGGCAGCGGCAGGTCAGGTGAGGGATGATGTCTTGGCGGTCGGGTTGGAGGGCATGAGCTTCACCATTCAGATCGGAGCACGGCCCGTGATCCAGCCCTACGACTGCGGTAACGACCTATGCTAGGTCCATAGTGAAATAATTACATGAGCTAGCAGCAGAAGGCGATATCGGAAATCACCAAAATAAAAGGCAATCAGAATAGTAGAATGATAATTTAATCTGGGCCAGCTAATTATACTCGTAGTCCGACTCTATACTACCACATGTACCCATTAGCCACTACCTGTACTCGTGCATATATTACCGCGACGACGATCGACGATATATGATGAGCAGCAAGCGCAGTGCTGAATAATATGGTCCACTACTTCTTTAGTCATCGTCCATTTTGAGAGAGTTGCAACTGAAGTGCACTAACGGCCCTCGGACGAGGGACACTGGGAGGACGGGCCTTCAAATATTCAAATATTCATGTAGCCGTCCAAGACAAGGTGCCATGTAGCCAAAGGACCCCTAGGGGACGCGTCTGACAAAATAAATCCCCAGACGCAACAATAACCGGTAGATGCCGGCGACGGCTGATCGTGTGTGTTGCCATCAACGAAGTTTCCGAGATACAACTCGTGCAGTACGCAGGCAAATACATGATATCTCCGCGGGATCATACAAGTAAATTATTCCAGTGTCCCCGTAACCCCACCCGCTGCGTGCCATGTCTTGACGACAACGTCGCTGGTCAACTAGTGAGACCCTCCTCCGCCTACATGTGGCGGAACCACCCCAAGGTGCCTGCTCACACCGCGTTGGTGCTGAGTATTTATACAAATCCTGCATTATATTCATATATTATTACTATGTTGCCGTATTTAGTCGCTATTGTATAATATGTGAGTTACGGCGTATCAAAAGTACCGAAAGCATCCCGGGTGACATAACATAGCAATGCGATCAACATAAAAAATATCGCCTCGTCGGTTTGCCACGCATTCAGGTCCATGCTGCATGACTTCGGTGTATGGTGGGACGATATATAATTCATCCGACCCACTCGTTTACACAGAGGAACTTGAAGACGGTCCTTATCGACAACAACAAGACGCAAATCGTTGGGATGAAGTCCAGGATGACCTCATGGTTCAAAGAGAAGCCATGGGACGAGACTCAAAGACTGCGTCCAAATGACTTCGAGAAGTGGCCGGGTCTACCCCTTCCAATGACCGAGGAAGAGGAGAGGGGAGAGCGTGCAGCGGCGGAGAAGAGGAGACTCGAGGCGGCAGAGCGTCAAGGGGATTATTATGTGATCGAAGATGATGATATGTAGTACAATTCCGCAATAATAGCCGCTCATATGTTTTGTCCCGGCTTTGACGGAGTTTCAGCCCCCAACGGCACAAACTACTTGTAGCCATCACGCCCCCCCCCCCCCCCCCCCCGCCCTTATTTTTGTCCCAGTTTGGACAGAGTTTCAGCCCCCGACGGCGCAAACTTCTTGTAATCATCCCGTTTCCTTCACTCTTTTGATTTGTCCATGTTTGGACGGAATTGGTTTCCCGACTTGGCACAAAATGAACCAACCGGCATTCATATTAGCTTTCAATCCCACAGCTGCCCCCAAACCCTAATTTAGACCTAACCACAATGCACCGCGTGCCTCGGGGCAAAATAGGTTACATTATTGTTTACCCGTAATCGTTGGGACTTTCGCCACTGTACTTTAACGCCTCGCAAGCTCCGTGACGACGCAACGGCCAACGGTACCGTAGGTCTCAAACCGGCTGAACGAATTGCTGCAAGTCCCGCGGGCAGTTATTAACCATGCTGCATCGCGGCAGCGCCGGAGCGCAAGTGACTAGCTCGTACCAACCCCCGCCGCTGCGAGCCGCCAGCGCCGAGTATAGTGCTGTGCCATGGGGCGTCGCAACTCCAAACGCCGTATTCTTGAGGGCAAGGAGGGCTGGACGCCTGCCGAGGGGATTTAGAAAGAGGTGACCAAGAAAGTGTGTTGCCGCGCGTGTGGCGCCTCAGTCTCGAGGATTCGGTTCTACGACACGCAAAAATGGACGGAGGCGTGCGCCAAGCCGCCTTCGGACTACACCGCAGGGTTTCACTGGTGCCAGTCATGTCCCGGGGGCGAAAAACAACATGGGATACCCGCCTTGCGCGCTACATGAGTTAGGAATACTCGCGATCTGACGGTACCTGCAAACGTACGTTAATAGTTTCATATCTACAATAGCATGTGGCCACCTACTCTCGCTTCGTCCGGATATAATCCTTATCGATATGTTATCGTGTGCGTGTCTTGTCGCAGCCGGTGGTGATGGCGCCCCTGCGGTAGTAGCTACTGCACGTTACGTCCGTCACGCCTCTGCTCCGTCCGGACCCGGTCAGACCGAAACGCGGGGCGAGATGGGTGCATCGATACCATCGCCGCCGCCATCGCCCCCGCCGCCCTCTCCACCGCTCTCGTCTCTCCGCGAAACGAACCAGCGAGCCATGCAATAGCCAGCGGCGGGGAGGGGCGTTCAGTGTCATCGGATGGTTGCATGGCAGCAAGCATGGCAGCGCAGGAGATGAATGCCGAACTTCACGTAGGCCCTATCTAACCAAGATGTTCGTCGGCACGAGGGGGAGCTTTCTCGGTCAGGTAGTCCCCCCCCCCCCCCCCCCCCACCACCATGTTGCCCTCCTTGACGTCCCGTTACACCTGCCATACGCCCACCGCCGTCATGTGATAGCCACCCGTGTATATCATCCAACATCCAGGTCGTCAGTTGGAGATGGGATAACGAGGACGGAGACCCGGCGGATAGGGAGCTGTTGATGAAGATGATTTACGACGACGGCGACCCGGAAGAGCTAATTGAGCCGGAGATACAACCGCTATACATGACGGCAGAGCAGCTTGGCGATTCCACTCGCAAGTTTTTCAAGGCGCCATTGGCGAGCTACCGGCGATGCGCCCCCTTGAGCACCCACCGACGGTGCCTTTGGGGGGTGCTTGCCCGCGTTGTTGCCCCATAGTTTAGGTATTGATAAGAATATTGCACTGGCAAGGTGCAAACGATGATTAGCTGAAGATGACGGTTTATTACACAAGCGTTGTTTTCAAATTTGCTTTTAGTTCTATCTTCTCTTAGGCTGATGCATTTCATTTTCGGCCGTAACCGCAAATAATCGTACGGGTACCCGGTACGAATTCGCGGTTGCGGCTCGCGAGTAGTCATAATATAATCGCTTAACACGGAGTTGTATTATTGAGCCGTTGTCATCGCGTACGCGTGATCAGCGTGGCAGTATTTTCAGACAGTCGGCAGCGTATGTACGCGCATGGCGGCCACTGTGTATCAGCCGCAGTCATGCAGTAGGACCAATCGCGAGGCACCATGGCCTAGCTGGCGGTCCGATATCAACGGAAGCTCTGACTCTTATCTGGAGCTGCCAAATGTGTGTGGAGACGGAGCTCGAGCATATCATCCACGTGAGCAAGAGCAAGACACGTCGTGAGGACCAAGACATAGTACTTTTATTAGTATTCCACAGTAGTATTCCACCGTGCTTTCCGTCGTAGATAACGTAAGATACGGCTGGCACTTCCGTGCCTTACGGTGCAGGAGAGCCATCCCTTCGTAGTAGTATGCACGATATTATTACATAATTATTGACAGTACTTGAGCCGAGGGCAGCGAGTAGCACCCGTAGCCGGCGAGTTATGTTAGCAGCAGGGCGACACCCGCAGCTTCCAGTTTGTGTTTTCTGCTGACTCGTGAACGCTCCCTGAGGCGCGACCTGCCTTTGGATTGCGCGTGGACGCCTCTCTTGCTGCGAGAACACATGTAAGGACATTGTGACTGTCGTGAGGTGCCCCTCGTGTGTTCATGTTTTCACATGCCTGATGGCGCATCGTGAGCATGCGTGACGAGAGCGTCGAGAGCGTAGTGTAAACACCGAGCTAGTTGTGTCGGGTGGGCTTGCTTTGTCGTGCCACTCAGTCGAGTTAGACTGACGAGCGAGCGAGACAGCCGTACATTCGTGCGAAACACAAACTCATTCGTAGGAGGCGATAGGGACTATCGGCGACGTCGTACCCGGTTTCCGGACAGTGTTAAGCGCAGGATGTCGGCGCTTTTCTCCCTCAAGACAGTTTTTCCTTTTTCTCCCGAGACGCTACGACACCGTAACCGTAAACTGGCGGATTTGCGGCTCGAGGATTTGCGGTTGGCCTCGCTGGTCGCAAATATTGCAATATTTACGACCGCCCTAAATATGGCTCACTGAGCTGTAAATCGAAGTAATACTTTACGCAGAATATACATGTTCAGCGCAATGTACAGGCCGGCCGCGAAGGGTCGTAGGGGCCAGGCGGCGCCCTGCTTGCTGCTCGACCCGGCACCAGCCCGGGCGCCATGGCGCGGTCATGATGGGCCCGTTTGAACGATTGAACTCGCATGACTGAGGGGGTGCGGTCAAACGTCACTGATCTGGCTGCTCTGCCAGTCGTCCGCCCACATCGCGCCGTGTTGGGTGCTCCGGCTACAACACTCCTAAGCGAATGTTCGCGATGGCCACCAGCCCTCCCGCCCCCCTCCCCCCCCCCCCCCCCCCCCCCGGCCCTCCGCCCGCGCCGCCGCGGCCGCAAGCCCCGCTTCCAGGCGCTACGGGCATGGATGACGATCTGTCTCCGCCCTAGCTCCCAGCCACTTGGTGGCAACGGCCGCCCGCAAGGGCGCGCCGCCTAGCGCAAGAAAGCTTGCCATGAGGCGGTTGCTGACGCCGAGGAGGAAGACCCAGAGCGCCCCTCCAAGCGCGAGAGCGGCGGCGTGGCTGCCAGCACCGCTACCGGTGGCAAGGCCCAAGACTCACCAGCGCCGACAGAGGATTACGAGGTGGACAAGACGCCAACATTTTGCTGGGAGTGAAAGGGTCACTGACTAGCCAAATCATCCACATGAAAGAGAAAGCTGCGAAAAAGGCTGCAGCTGCAAAGGAAATGCTTGCATCCCTTGAAGCTGTCAAACGGCAGCTGCAATGTTTCCCAACAAGTACCCCACATCACATATTTGCATTGCAATCACTGTCTGAGCTGACAAGTATGTCCATGAACTTGGCCAACAATAGCGTCACCAGCAGCGACGTGCATGCTGTTGCAGCCCATGCTGCATCTACGCCAATGTAGTCGTGTCACGCACGCTGTAACGATGCTACCCCTCCTTCGCTCATTACTATATACTTGAAATTGCTGCCTCTTGTCCATCTGTCATGTCCCTGCAACATCACTGCGCGGCGTATCTCCTACATATGTATCAGACTTTAGAGCGAGCATGCTGCTGCCCTGCAGCAGCTGTCTCATTTTTTGAGCGATCACGTTGCTGCCCTGATGGAGCTATATCAGTTTATACATGGATCACGTTGCTGCCTTGCTGCAGTTGTATCATCCATTCATAGAGCGAGCATGCTGCTGCCCTGCTGCATCTGTATCATTTTTTCGAGCGATCATGCAGCTGCCTTGCTTCACATGTATCAGTTTATAAAGCGAGCATGCTGCTGCCCTGATGGAGATGTATCAGTTTATACTGATTACATGTGCTAGATGCAAAATTCCAGAAATCCATACAGAAATCCAGAAGAAATCCAGCTACGGGCCACCAGAGGCGGGAACCGCCATAGCAACCACCGACCGGGCATTGCCAGCCGCCAGCCGCCGCTCCACGCAGTAGGGACGCTCCACTCCCCAGCACACGAACCCGGGCCACTCCATTAGCGGTACTAGGCCAAATGTAATGTGGAGGCGCCGATAGGAAAGGAGCTTCGAAGTAGAGGTCTCGCAACGAGGAGCGGAAGTGGGGGGGTCTAACCCAGAACGGGGCGCCATAGGCGAGCAAACCGACGCAGGCCACCCAGCGCCAGATCCGCCGCCAGCCCGGCCGCGTCCTTTTCCGCCACACGTAGAACGCCTTCCCCAGCACAACATCCCGGGCCACTCCAATAGCTTCATTGAGCCGAATGTAATGTGGAGGCGCCGACAGGACAGGAAGGGAGAGGGTGCTCAACGAGTAGGGAATGGAGAACCGGCTGGGCCAGCAACGACGTATGACGCCGGTGTCCAGCGCGCGTTGTTCCGCCCAGCGCCAGATCCGCCGCCAGCTCAGTCGCGTCCCCTTCCGCCGAACGTAGAACTCCATCCCCAGCACAACATCCCGGGCCACTCCAATGGCGGCACTAGGCCGAATGAGATGTATCAGTTTATACAACGATCATGCAGTTGCCTTGCTACAGTTGTATCCGTTTATAGAGCGAGCATGTTGCTGCCATGATGCACCTGTATAATTTTATAGAGCGAGCATGTTGCTGCCCTGGTGGTGATGTATCAGTTTATACAACGATCATACAGTTGCCTTGCTGCCGCTGTATCCGTTTTTAGAGCGAGCATGCTGCTGCCCTGCTGCAACTATTTCATTGTTTGGCAAGATTTGATGGTGTGGGAAGGGAAGGTGAATTACAACTGTTGCGGAACTCCTCTAGCAAGATCTCGGCCTCGCCACTCGCCAGATGCTCAGCGTTGTCGACATAATCCAGATGCCACTGCGTGAACTCCGGGCGCCTACGGCGGGACGAGGCACCTCCTTGCGCGCTGACGTGCCGAACGCGAGGCCTCCTCCGAGTAGTCGCAGCACGGGCAGGTCCCCGTCCACGCTCGGCATTGAGAGCTTGACGCGCGCGAACCTTGTCGCGCCGTCTCTTCACAAGCGCGACGGCGGCAATGCCCGCCACAATGGCAGCCATCACACGGTGGCCGTCGGCCAACGCGAGCTTGGAGTATATGAGCATGTTGAGGCAGTATGGGTTCCCCGGGCTGCGCTGGGAATCCTGGGACATGTACGGGACGGTGATCGTCCCAGTGCTGGTGGGGGAGAGGGGGCGAGATCAGAGCAGCCGCCCGTCCACCCGCGCCTTCTCTTTTCAAAATATTCAAAAACGAATCGCCGCCGAATCTGCGGTTGCGGCGGATACTGGGATGTCACATTTCACGGTGCCGACCGCAACCGTAAACATGCCGAATTTGCGGATCCTACGGGTATTTTAGTACCCGTACGAATATTTGCGACTACAGTTAGGGCTGAAAATGAAATGCAGCTTTAGTGGACAAACACTTAACGCATATGTTAAGTGTTTGTAATCAGAGGGTGTGGGACTCGAAGACCGGGGATGAGAAAACGTACCGGGTACCGGGTATCCGGTCCCCGTTACTTTATGTATAGTGTTTCGAGGACGCGGACGCGACCATGCCGCTCCGTCCAGGCGCCGCCGCGCATCACCCGACAGCACCGTTTGACCGAGTTGTTCCCGTCGGGAATGGTCCAGCATGATAGCGCAGCGCGACTCGCCGCCACCGAATTGCTCAGAGTACGCCCTTGCCGGAGACCCAACCCTGATCTAGTGGCTGCGGCGGGTGGGGGTGGACGCACGTCCAGATCGGGCCATCCCGCGCCCCATTCCAGCCACTCCGTGGCCGCTAGCGCAACTGCGTGTGCGTTCCCGCTCCTAGGACGGAGGTACGTCTGCGGTACCCTTTCCTCCCCTCCGAGCGAACCTCTGCGAGTGGCGAGTACCCGTTCCACCCCGAACATGCCCTGCATTGCTTTTCTTGCGACCGCGTGAGCGACATGCGTGCAAGCGCGACCATATTGTATCGTATGTAGACGCTCGCATCTATGCGCTGCGCACGGGCGCTAGATATCGACGCATGGGCTACACTAGGGCACATTCGATCTCACATCCTGCGTCAGGGCTTAGCTCCGCGTGTACCCATCCCATATGCAGGTAGTGTGCGGCAAAATAGGTAGAGGGATGAGTTGGAGCTGCTGCATATGCAATTGCACACACAGGAAGCAAGAATGTCGCCAAGACGCCCGTGCGGCTTGTTTGGGTGGGGCCAAGCCATGGCCTGAGAACATTCAAGATCCGCGTTGGTGGGGTTGACAGCAGCACCTACCTGATTGACCGGCCCCCAGGGTTGACCGTTGGGCGTGATATGGTAGGTGCCAGCTATGTGCTAGGGGCATGTTTCAGGGGCCTATGTGCCAGTGGCCTGTGCCAGGGGCTTGTGTTGTATAATGGTAGCAGAGCATTGCAAATGTATACATGCCATGAATATCAGTGAATATGTGTATTTATCTTCACGTGTTGGTGCGTATCTGCATGTTGTACACGCGGCGTTGGAGAGGACGTTGTGGGCTACGTTTGCGATATGTACCGGCGTAAACAATGGTCAAATCATCACACCAAGAAGCCCCCCACTGGACCCTACAAGCAGGATATGGTCACAGTTCTGGAAGGCAAGCTCTCCACTATGCAGTCTGACTTAGCCAGCGCGAAAGCTGAGACATCAGAGCTTTCGTCGGCTTTGCAAGAAGCGCAACTCATGTTGGGAAAATATCAAGTACAGGTGTAGCGACCAGTCGCAAGTACGGCAGCGCCGCCGGTATGCTGGTTACTTTACCGGTGATACAGGTATGCCGTCTAACTACCGTACATGAATGCATGTATGCCGTCTGACTACCGTACAGGAACCCACCCACCCAGCGGCCCCGGAGGCGCCCGGGGCCGTGTGTCGCCATGCCTCACCCGCCGCCCAGATCGCGTAGCTGCCCTGAACCCCCCCCCCCCCCCCCCCCCCCCAACGCGACGGCACCGTTACGCCGGGGCTGTAGCGGGTCGCTTGTATCCGGCGGGGCGCCGCGCGATGTCTGCGCCTTCCGCCGATGGTGCGGTTGAACGCGCCGTTGACCCCGGGTCGCCGCCGCCCCTAGTATATCGTCAAGTATATCGGGCAGCCCCGGCGCATCGCGTGAGGCGGGAGCGTCGCCCGCGGCAGCACCGTCCAGCGGCAGTGCACCCGACGCCACCCAGCCAAGGCCGAGCCGCCCGCCCGCGGCTGCCGCCCCGCCGGCTCCCACGCACGCTCAGGCGGTGAGCCGGTCGTCGAGTCCCGAGTCCGCGACGGGCGCGGCAGGTACGACCGGCGCGTCGCCGCGGCCTCGCCCGCTTCGTCGCCTCGCCATAGTACTTTCAGCGCGATCACGACGACGTTCCGACCGGCCAGGAAGTCTCCGAGCGGCCCCAGCCGCGGCCGCGCGGTGGCAACCGCGGCCTGGCGCTCACCGGCCTCGATGCTCTCGCCCGCCTGCATTCCAGGCTACACGACAGCGGGCCGGCGCGGCGGGGCGCAGCGCCAGCGGCGGCTTGGACAGTCGCTGACGCGCTTTAAGTCGTTGGCGTCGCCGCGGGCGCCGCGTGGGCGCCTAGGATTGACGCCGCAGCCGGGTCGCTCCAACCCGCCCGCGTCAGGCACCACCCGGCCGACGTGGTGGCTTTCGCTGAGGTCGCCGCCGCGTGGCTAGCCAAGGCGCGCGCCGTGCTGGCCGAGCGGCACCGCCGTCGGCGGGGGGCGCGTCGCGCCGGTGGAGCGGGACAATCGCCAGTGCTGCCGTCGCCCGCATTGCCGTGCGTCGCTGCGTTCCGGGGCGTCGCAGTGCCCCCGGTAGCTGCTCCCGATGCGCCAGAGGTGGGTGCACTAGCCGGCCACCCCGGTAGGCAGGCCTCACGGGCTCGGTATCCGCCCCCCCTACTCGCCCATCTCCAGCCGGCGACGGGGTGGGGTGGGGTGGGGTGGACCACCTCTCCGACGTGGACCTGGTGCACATGCCGGCGGAGATGTCCATGGAGACGGCGGTGCCTATTGAGTTTCAAGAAGCGTGGGCGGAGGCACAACGTTGCGTGAATGAGCGGGTGGTGGCGGCGGTGGAGGCCGATGACCCCGTGGTGTTGGATAGGGCGTTGAAGTGGAAGCACCTGCTGCCGCAATTGTTGCTTAGGGCCCCGAGCCGAGGCGGGCGGCGGCGGCAACAAGTCTTGGCGTGGCGCTTCCGCGCTTTCGCGGAGAGGCGCATGACCGAACTCGTGCGCTCATGCGACGACGCGCGCATTGAGGCGTTCTACGCCGGACATGCCCGCCAGCGTCGAACGGACGCCGATCTCTTTGCGGCGCCGCTCGTTGGCACCGCAGACACTGTTGTGGCGTTGGTGGAGGGCGGAGAGCTCTCCCGAGTGGCGGGCCGACTATCTTCTAAGGGTATGGGCGACCTATCCGATCCTGCTATCCTTGCCCAGCTGCGCGACAAGCACCCGTCCCGTAGCCACCCAATCCCAGACGCCGCGTATGACATTCCGGCCGACGATGCCGCCCTGACGGTGGACATGCGCGTGCCGTACCAGCAACTCAAGCAACACGTGGCGGCGGGGCCCCAGGCATGCGCAACGAGTATCTCCGCTGCTTGGTGGGCGAATACGCCCCGGCGTCCGGGCCTGCGGCGGTCGGCGCCATGTCGGAGGTTGCCTCCATGTACCTCCAAGGTCGCCTGCCTAGGTGGTTCAACCGGCTCTTCGCGTCTGCTAGGCTCGTGGCACCTGTCAAGAAGCTAGGCGAGGGGAGGGCCCCGGACGTGCGGCCTGTGGCAGTCGGGGAGGCGGAGCGGCGCGCAGCGGAGCGGGCTGTGGTGGACAACATGAAGGAGGCATACGTGTCGGTGCTTGCTCCATCTCAGCTCGGCGTTGGCATTCCCGTGGGCGACTGTATGCTCATCCACGGCGTCCGGCTCATCGCCGAGAAGCTTGGCCCACGTGCCGTCATCGTTCACCCCGACCTTCGCAACGCATACAACGAGGCATGGCGCCGCACCATCATTCAACGCCACATCGATTGCTCTCCACTACACCATGTCATCCCTGCGCTCCTAGCCTCCCTCTCCACGGATTCATATCTTGTCGTGGACGACCGGTCCGCCCCTCTGCGGTCGGAGGACGGCGTGCAACAGGGCGCACCGTTGGCCACGACTTCCTTTTGCGTCGCGATTCACCCCGAGGTGCAACAGTGTGACAGCACGTTGGAGGTCAATGGCGGGGCGGCGCGCTTCAACGCCGATGATGGGTTTCTGGTGGGCCTTCCGGAGCACGTTTGGCCGGCTCTTCACGCCTTCTGCACGTCCATCAAGGCGTCCGTGGGGCTTGAGGTGCGCTTCGACAAGATGCAGGCGTACAACGCAGACATGGAGGCTGCGCGGCGTGGGGCTCCGGCCGACATCGAGTGGCCCGAGCTAGATGGCCATCACGGCATTGTGGTCCTCAACGTACCGCTCGGATCGCCAGAGTAGGTGCAGGCGTACATGCGCGGCAAGGCGGAGAGGAGGTGGACGCTAGCCTGAGCAAGCTCCTATCTGCCAAGCCCAGCCGTCGGTACACCCACGCCCTGCATCACCACGCATGGGCCATGCTCAAGCATTGCATGCAACACAAGGCATGGTATTGGCTCCGCAATTGTCTTCCGTCCGAGGTGGAGGCCTTTGCGGAGGCGGTGGATGCCACCGTCCTCGCGGCGGTCGAGCGGGTGCTAGGGATTTCTTTTGATCCCTCCACGTACGGCACCGACACCAATCCGGTAGTCACCGATTTCCTGGCGAAGCTTTTGCACGACCCCGACCCCATGGCAGCGGAGGTGTCTACCTTGAGCGAGGATGCAGTGGCCAGGGCGCGCAGTAGGCTTCACCTCCCCACTCGGTTGAAGGGAGCTGGCATCCGCCGCATGGCTACCGTCCGTGATGCCGCCTTTATCGGCTGCATTAATGCCATCCGCCCAAGGCTTCTGACTAGGAACTCCGGCACCAACACCTCCACCCTTGGGTTCTTTGACCCACTTGGCCGAGGCAGCTTCAACGCAACTTCTTCCGCCCGCCGGTATGACCACTTCCTCAACGATGCTCATGGTCGGACAGCTACGCCGCGGAGATGCGCGAGGCGTGGGGCCGCCTCCAAGCGGCTACTGCTGGCCATCTCAGCGATGCAGATTCGCGCGTGATGGAGCTGGAAGTGGAGGCTGCGTTTGGCTCGCAAAAGGAGCTATCGGCATTTCTAGACAAGGCCAACAACTCTCGCCGGCTTCGAAATGAGGTGTGCGCTCTCCCTGTCACATGTAGGGAACGGATCTTGTTCAACCAGCTCGACGCGGCGTCAAGCATGTGGACAGTGGCCATCCCCACCGCGCGGACGGTCATGACTCCGCATGAGCTGCGGGAGGTCGCTGCCGGGTGTCTCTTTCTGCCTAGCCCGTGCTTGGCCCCGGTGGTTGGGAGCCAGATCATTCTGCCCTCGACGGAGCACAACCCCGTCACTGTTGACCTATACGGCGACGCGCTCATGAATCTCCCGGCGTCTGGAGACGGTCACTGGCTTGTACAGCACGACGCTATCGCGGATGCCTTCCGCGATCACTGTGTTCACGACCTAGGTATCGTTGTACGGCGGGAGGTGGATGACTTGTTCCAGCAAGCAGTGCCTCTAGGCAACACCGTACCCAGGGATGAACTCAAGGACCTAGTGCCGGACGCAGAGCTCTCCCTTCCGGCGTTCAATGTCGTGACCGGGAGCTATGATCCCCGGAGCTTGAAGTCGACGCTGCTGGAGTTCAAGACTATGCGGTACGGGGTCAAGTACATTGTAGTGCCCCGGGCCACGGCTGTGGATCGGTTTGAGCGCTCCCTGTTGGGCGACATACAACGGGGGTTGGCAGCGCGGGATGCGGCGTGGCACAACACGGAGCCCGGACAGAAGGGCCCTCTTCGAGACGTCCTGGACATGTCGGAGTACACGGGCATGGTCTTCGGCACAGTGAGTGAGGTGAGCAAGGGGGTGCGCCGCACAGTGCGCGGTATCGCATGCTTGGCTGCGGATCGGGGTGCCCTCTCCTCGCGGGGTACTCGGTGCACCACCCGGGCTCACCAGGAGGCCGTGCTCGCAAGAGATTTCCTCGGGGTCCTGAGCTTGGTGGCCGCTCGAGAGCGCGCTCGCTGCCTCATCAGACGGCGCAGGTTCGTCTGCCATCCCGTTGTTGAAGCTGCACTACAGCACGTCCGAGGATCACCCACACACACACGTGCACGCGTGGCCCGGACTCAGAACCGTGTGGGCACATTCATCCATCCCGCCTCATGCGGGATGCGGGTCGCTTTTAGGCGGCTTGATGTGTTGATTTTCTAGTACTACTTTTAGCAGTAGGTGGATTTGTTACTGCTCTTTTTGTAATTCACACCGTACAGGAATGGCAATATCATTTATTCCGGCCCGCTACTCTCGGACGGCGAATTCATGGTCGCTAAAAGGATCATTATCGACTATCTGCTATTATTTTTTCATACTAGCACTAATCCATACAGACTACAGCACTACTGTTACGGGTTCTGCTGTATGTATCGGACTGGCCCGGGCGGGGGGAGGAGGAGGGGGGGGGGCGCGGGCTCCGCCGGTCACTGCCGCCCACTGCGCGCCTGCGCGCGCCACTGTACCTACTCGCAGCGCATATAGTCGCTATCCACTTGTTGGCTTGTTGATGTGGGCGTTCTCTGCAGCAGCAGCAGCAGAAGGGACGGAGAGCTGTTCTATCTGACACGGTGTGATACCGCCCTGTCGTCGCGGCCGCCGTCGAGAAACGCGCTGGTCGCGGAGAAGGAGAGGGGGGAGGGGGGTCGGCACGCGGGCGCAGGTCGTCGCGATGGCGAAGGCGGCACGTGACGTCGGCGTGCTCAGCGTAGAGCTCCTAGCGCAGCAAGCGGACGGCGAAGAGCTGGCGGAGGTGACCGACATTACATTGAGGTAATTTAGTAACACGGCCGTGAGTGCAGGCGCGCGGGCACTGAAAATGCGTCACCCTGGCTGGCCGTGACGGCCACTTGGTTGATCCCCCACCCCGCCCAGTTCCCCAATCCTCCACGCCTGCGGTTGCCCATCGCTGACAGTCCGTCCACGGGGACGTGCAGGGATTTGGGAATCGACTCCGTGGGGAAGGTATTCATCCAGACACCAAGCCTGGAGGTGCGGATCTGCCCTCCTATCAGATGCACACATGCATACATCCATGGGCTTGCGCATGCTGCCCTCACTGCACGGCGCCATGTGGCACGTACGCTTGCGGCATGCTACTTGATTGCCTGACAGGTTACCTGCAGACATCTCTCCATCCTGCTCAGTGGCCAGTACCCGTCTGGCGTCCAGTATCATCTATGGGAGCCGCTCACAGGGCGCATGCAGACTTCATCTGATGTGGCAAGGGAACGGCTAACCGCAGTGCCTGCTCCCCCACCTGGCGCAGGTCCTGTCGCTATCGCACAACCAACTCACTAGCGTCAATGGGTTTGGCGCGCTGCGGTGTCTGCAGTATCTCAATCTAAATTTCAACGCCGTTGCCTCACTGGCGGGCATCGAGGAGTGCAAGCAGGTGGGTCACATTACCCCCCCCCCCCCCCCCCCCCGCGAGCGCGCACACATACACACACACACACACACACACACACACACACGCACGCGCGTGCGGGTATGGGTAGCCGTACCTGCTGCTTCATTATGACGCTGGCCTCCCCATCCTACCGGGCAGCTGCGGGAGCTTTACCTGTCCAACAACGCCGTGGCCGATCTGGAGCCACTCGCGGCCTGCCGCTCGCTGCAGCGCCTCAGCCTGCTGAACAATAACGTCTGCGTGCTGGACGCCGCCGTGTTTGCTCTGTCCTCGCTGCCCGACCTATTGGAACTTGATCTTGCAGGTAATCCCCCATCGCCAACCCCCCCCCCCCCCCCCCCCCCCCCCCTTCCATTCGCTCAGGGGAAGGCGGCTCATCACGCATTGACCCCTATTCCCCACTTACACGCCAAAAAACGAGGCGGTCCAGATTGTTCTGATTGATTTTCCACAATGTCAGGCAATCCGATGTCGAGTTCCCCTGCATATCGGCACCGCCTCGTGCGGGATCTGCCGTCACTAGCGACGCTGGATGGCGAACTGCTGGGCCCATCGGAGGGCGAGGTCGCGCTGCGCTTCTTCGAGACGAACCCTGAGTATGATGGGCCAGTGGGCCCTCACGCGCAGCCTGTTATTGCAGCAGTCGCTGGCAGGGACATTGGCAGACCCGCCACGCCGCAGGTGCTGCCGCCACGGCCCTCAAGCTCTGGCAGGGGCAAGGTGCGGCAGTGAGCCTGCTCATCTCGTGCATCCATTCTAGTGATAGCTGTGCAACGTGCTGAGGGAATAGCTCCTACATTCTGTAGCCTGTGCTAGGAGTACCAACAATCCAGCAGGGGTCGTAGCATCTATACTGGTGTGTACACCAGTTGTAGCAGGGATGGGGTGTCACGGCCCCGACTTGTCAGCATTCAGCTGCAGCTGAGTGTGCTACAAGTACTGGCCAGACCATATAGGCGGACATAAATGGCGCTGCCTGTCTGCCTCTGCCGGTAGCGGGTAGCTGGAGCGTTCACATGGATGCTACAGCCGTGCATGTGGAAATTGCCAGCGTGCCTGAAAGATTCTGCACCGTCGCCGTGTGTGGGCCAGGCTGGCACACCCCCGGACGTGCAGCTCTTCCGGAGCGAATTTCTGAACAACCACCCCATCCTGCTCGAGTATGTTGTCGAAAATGCGGTCAAGGCGCGGCCAAGTTCCGCTCGGTGAGTGCCGACACCTAGCTCTGTAGATTTGCCTACCCAATAATGAGCTGGCCGGGCGTTGGGGCAAAGCGGGGTACATGGCAAGGGTAACTACTGGCATGTTTAGACAGGCAGCTTGACAGGAACCGTAGGCTGGGTGCGGAGAGAAGGACATGCGGGATGCAGTTTGGCCCTGAGGGCAGCTCCTCCCATACTGGTGTCTTGCAGTCCCGGATCTGCGCGGCCAAGGTCAAGAGAGGAGGGCTTTTCCCCGGCCCAGCCAATGCTGGCACGCAGCGGCTCCTCAAAGGGTGGGACCCCCCTCCCCACTCTTCTCCCCCAATTCCTCTTCCTTTCATTTCCCAAGCATTGCTGATTTATTAACACGTCCCTGCCGCTGCCCAGCGGCATACTAATACCATACATTGCTTCTTCAGGTGGCAGCCGCCGATCGTTTGTGGACCGCATTCGGAACATGGCGGCGGAGGAGGTGTTCTCATCTGACATGGGAGACACCTCCACAATCGGTGAGTGTCACACATGCTGATTAAGGGCAACAGAGGTGTATTATGCAGCTGCAGGCCTGCTTTCAGCCTGATTCATTTAACTTAAGTTCTGACCGTGCGCCCCCCCCCCTCCCCCCCCCCCCCCCTCCCCCCCCCTCCCCGGGTCTCAGGAGCAGGGGGCATGCAGTCTGCGCTAGAGGAAGAGCTGCTCGGTGCCGATGCACCGCCAGAGCAGGTTATTCGGAGGCTGCTGCAGGTATGTGGGCAGCTGGAGCGGGAGCGGGACGAGGCTGAGGAGGCGCTGAAGAGGGGTAGGGCGGCGCCACCAGCAGCTTGCAGCTTGCCCTATGAGACTACCAAAGATTGTATTGCTCAGTGATTGCATTCAGCGTTCACCCCGTGGCGGAACAGCGGGCTCTGAATATGCAATCATACCAACGTGCACGGGACGACACACATCAGCCTGCATGGTGTGAATTGCGTGTGTCCGTCATCAACACTGCTTGGCTGTAGGCTGACATGCGCTATGGAACGACCCGCAGCGCATGGCCGGTCCGCAAGCGTCCTCACATGGGGCGAAACAGAGGCAGTGGTCCGCCAGCTGGAGAAGCTTCAAGCTGATAACAGGTGCGACGATGTGCGGATTGTCTGCGGTGTGATTGCAGTTTACGCTTTAGGGGTCTGGAACCTGAGTGGCTGTAGAGTGTGATTGAGAACCCTCAAAGGATGGCTGCATACTGCTCATCTCACACGCAGTGCCTTTGTGGATTTACTGCCCCAACCCGGTTGCAGAAAACTCTCAGCGGAGAACAAAAACATGTACATTTTACTGGAGGAGAATAGGGAGCTAAAAGTGCGCACCTCCCGTCACCAACGGTGTCATCCTACTTGCTGCTTAACGTCGATAAAATGCTATAGAATCAGCATCCTGTACATTCTACCACACGACCTAAACACCAGTCTGGGACGTATTGGCATGTTAATGCTAAACAATTGTTTATGCCTGGGAGGCTGATCCTTGCAGATTGTGGAGCTGAAAACTGACATGCGCTCGTGCCATTGCAGGCCCGGCTTTTGAGAGCTCCGCAAGATGAGAACGGTTGCAGTATATAACTTCTATTCTGAAATGGTTCACTGAGTAGCCTGGGAGACATGCTGTAGACGTGTTCTGATGACATGCACTGAAACTGAAAAAACAACACTATAGCAAGCATAAGTACGCCGCCGCATTTTACAGCGCAAGCATCATCCCACCCAGTGTGCGTGCTTTTTTTTTCGCCCGTGGGACAGGACTGGCACCAGTGAAACCCTTGCAACTTCTCTATGACGGCCGTTTTGGCAGCGCCAAAGCCATGGGTAGGCCCTGCGTAAGCCCTGGGTAGGCCACACTCCGTTTTAGCCATGAAGCAATTTCCGAAGCATTCTGCAAGGCTAATTGAAGGCTAGTGATAGAATTTTCAACACTGTTGGATTACCGTCTACATAAACACTGCCATCAGAATACACAGCACTGAACACGAAAGGTGTGTCCTACCCGGTTGGGCGTCGGCCCATTCGAGTAATATTCAACGCGAGTGCGCACGCACTCATGTGTGCTATTGCAGTAGTGTGGTGTCGCTACCCGACGGCCGGCGGCGGTTCTCGAGAGGTTACAGCGACTGTTGGAGGTACCTGTCGCAAGCTCCTACAATCACAAAACGGAGAATTAGCTGGAGGAACGAGCTACAAGAGCTAGCGACTATAAGAGCTCGTTCCTCCAACCATTCTGTAGTCGCTATGTGCGGAACGGCTTTGACCGACGAATGATAACTTCGGCGAACCGCGATCGATTTCTGTGAGGGAATATGTGCGTGGTGATGAGAGACAGTGCTATTCCACTGTGGTGGTGGTTGAATATGATCTGAGTACAAGATGTCAGGCGCCGTGCCTGATATAGCGACTATCAGGCGGCGCGATGCGGCCGGCAGGGCGCGGAAGCAGCCCGTCATCTGACGGGCGCGCGCTACGCGCCTATTGTGCTATGGTGATTAAGGGTAGTGAGGGTATATGATATATCCTCACGATTTCCTATAGCGGGTACTCCGTGCGATTTCTCCGCTGTAGAGCTTTCGTTTATACGTAAGATAACTTCCGCCCAAATTCTGTATTTCCTCAATTCGTCGGATGTGCTCAAAAACGCTATAGGCACATCGGCGCGACTACTATCGACCACTACTACTACCGCCCGTTGTATGCGTGTAATACGCGCGCGCCTGAATCAAGTGCCATCGCCTGATGTGATGAAACGTCTGACGTTCCAGCGCATAGTAATCCTCAGTTCCAGAACAGGTAGTCGCTAACCACTAGCGGTACAGCATAGCATGTATTACATCAGAAAAAAGGACAATCAGAAAGGTCCTCTACCTCCTGCTAGCTCATGTCAATATGTATTACAGTCGCTACATCAGGCGCCTCACTACAGATAGCCGCACGTACGGGTGCCAGTACGCGAGCCGTAACATCAGCACCACCACCACCGCGTACGTCTTCATGTCACGTCGATACTTCTGTACTCAGTTTCTCGTATCGGCCCCCTCGAATCACCGGCGCGGGTGCTCCGCCCGTAGTTCATACCCTTCACTCCAAAGCTGTAGTACGGTAGTACCTGCTAACCTGATGTAGTTATCTACTACTACTTTGCCGGTATCTGCTTCACACGCCCGTACAAGCACCAGTAGTACGCCTGTAGTACCCAGTATAAGTGATAATGTCAAATATATCTGTACATGGTCGCTATTATAATTACATGGCGACTTTATCGCTCGTCCGGAGCATTATTAGGCAAGGCGGCATAAGGACAGCTCTAATCCAGTCGTAGTGTGTATAAGGGTAGAACTGTTTAGCGCGTACATCATCGACGGAAGTGTACGCGCAGCAGTCACGTGGTCTTGCCAAAACCCGAAGCAAGGTAAGAAAAACAGCGGGCTCAGTGGCGGGCTCTTCAGTTCTGCACTATATACAGCAGCGTAAAATCATTACCTGGGTTGACGGTGTATGTGTAAAAATTACAGGTTTGAAGTTTGAAGTTCAGAACAGTCTTGTACGGGAATTTCGCGGTACGTTTCAAGACTCGAATCACCTCAAACTACGTGATGAAATTGCAATACGCAAGCGACGTGTTACGAATCCAGAAGAACTTATAGTACATTCATAGATCATTAATATTTGTATTCAAACCCTGAAGTGAAACGTACCGCGTACATCATTATCCACTTGTAAGATTTACAATTGCCAGTACTTTCCATGCATTGACAAAATACGGGCGGATGAGACTCGTAAAGAGCGCGCGGGTGGGAGCGGCCGTGTGCCGCTGCCCTGCCCGGCTCGCACACGCGGGCCACCTGGCAGAGTACAGGTACCTGTATAAAGCGGCCGTCAGCCGCGAAGCGTCAGTTCAAAAATACTGCTCGGCGGTCTGCGGCCAACCCAGCCCAGAGAGTTAACCCACACACTTACACACGCGGGCAACTTCAACGAAGCGATACCCCCAGTGTGTGACATCTTCAGCAGTGGCAGCCTCAGAAAAGGCGACGCGGCTCTCTGACTGGGCCCAGCTCATACCGCATCGGACGACCCAAGACCGCAGTTGGGTTGCTGGGTCAAGCCGCTCGCGCATCGTTAGGGCCATCAACATACGACCAGGCATCAAGCGCCCAGACTCCAGCACAATGTCAACCTCCACGGCCGCCGGCAACAGCATGGGCGGCGCAGGGGAAGACGCTAAGCGCCGCGGCCGCAAGCGCGGCAAGCACAACTTCGAGCCCGGCTACGTAAGCGCGCGTCCCCGTTGTCCGGCCTGCCCATCAACGCGTGTGTCAACCCCCACCCCCTACATCACCGACCACGCACATCGGCAGATTAAATTAATTTAGGCGTAACGGCGCCACCGGTAACAATTTACCCTTACGGGACATGGGTGTTTATATGCAGCACAATTTACCCGTATACCGGTTCGCAAGTGCTGTAATCCTTGCCGCCGCCCGTCTATTGTCTGCCCGATTTACTTGGGTATTATTGTGCGCGCCTCGAGCGGAGAGGTTTGACGGAGGAATAGTAAGCGCCCCCCCCCTCTCGCCAGCCCTTACGCGAGAGAACTAGACCGGGGCACGCAGTTGGCTCAACACATATGTCGTGACGCCGCTTACTTCAGTCGAGGCTGCATTTTATTGACTTTTCCGATAAACGATCTTCCCACCAGCAGGCACATCGTAAACCCTGTCTGGTAGTGTGCACTCTTCACTGGCTGAGCCGACGACGATTGTCGCCACGAAAGCTATCCGCTGTGTCTCTGAGTTCTTGTCTCTTGATGCCCGCAGAAAGATCTGCTTTTCGACGAGTGGATGGCATTTTCGCGCAAGCACGAGCGCTGCCCCAAAATGGACGAGGTGGCCAAGCTCAGCGAGGAGGCCTTCCTGGCGCGGCGCGCAGCTCTGAAGATTGAGGACCCTACGCACCCGCACCTCAGCATTCTAGAGGCACCGCTGGATGCTGTGCAGGTGAAGAACCTGGTCAACAATGAAAAGCGCCGCCGCTCCAAGCTGGTCGCGCATTTCTCGCAAGGTGAATAATTGCAAGGACTCTCATGCTTGCACGTGTGACTTCCAGAACACTGCTTTTGCTCACATTTATTGGGCTGATTACCATTACGGTCTGGAAGGTTACCTGGGATGGTATGTTGCGCTGTTTAGTGTCATGACCTTCCCCTGTTCTGTTTTGTCCAGGCACCCATGTCGATGGCAAAGAGGTGCCAGAGCCATCTGGTCCGCCCGAAAGAGATGAGGCGGAGAGCCCCCGTGTTCCCAAGCAGCCTAGGACCAAGGCGAGCCGGAAGAAGCAGCCCGCTGCTGGTGCCGATCGGCGCCCTAGCGGATTTCAGCCTGTACAGAAGCGTGTGCGGCGGGAAGCAGCCACACCGGCCAGTAGTGCCACGGCAAGCGGCAGCACTGCCTCTGCAGGCGGCAATGCGTGTGAGACGGCGAGTGTGGCCCATCACCCTGCGCTGGGTGTCACACCGGAGGTGGCCACCAGCTCGGGTGCCGTCGACCTGGAGGCCATCCAGGCGAGTCTGAAGGAGGCGCTGAACGCGCAACCTATCCGCCATGAGCCCCAGCCAGCACCTGGCGCTGTGGCAGCTGCATCAGCAGCATCAGCAGCAGGCCAGCATGCAGCAAGCGCTGGCGGCTTTGGGGATGGGCGGGCCGGCATTTGGCGGTGCGGGCAGCATCAGCCCTGCGCTGCTTGGCCTCTTTGGGGCCTCGCAGCCTCAGCCATCATTTAGCCTGGGAAGGGCTTTTGGCATGCCGCCATCGCCTGCGCCTGCCAACCCATCACTCAGCCAGGTCATGGACATGATGCAGATGTTCCACCAGCTGCCCGGCAACAGCAACCCCTTAGACAAGCGCTGAAAAGCCTACCAGGCCATGTCGATTCCACTCTGCTTCCCATCACCAATAAATGACAGTGCAATACGCACTTACACCTCAACAAAGCTCTGGCTAGTGACGCAAACAATGGCGCAAGAAATAAACAAGCACATGCAGTAGAGTAAAAGTATGTGACATCTGGTACTGGCGCAAGACCCTGTTTTTTAATGGATATATTCCTTATACACGCTGCCTCGAAACCTAATGGACAACTCATCAAAACATTCCATTCTGCCGGCGTTGCTATCACGTCTGACTATGCCCAGCATGCAATATGTGCAGCATGCTATATGTGAATATGCTATAAGTGAATATGCTTGCTTAATTGATTTGACTTTTCAACTGCACCAAAATATGAACTTGCAGCTCCTTTTCCATCATAAATGCGCTGCTTTGGCATTTATGACTGGTAACATGTCAGCGGAAGCCTGTCTATATCAGTAGCCGCCCTGCTTCTATAAGTGATCACTAATTGTCACAGCAACAATATGTTAGCACAAATGGCTGCATGTACAAGGCAGGCTGTGGATAAGCCTTATCCTCAGCAATTTGCTTTCAGTCTCAGGTATGAACTTTTCTTGACACCTGGCTACCACATATGCATCATCGCCTACACAGGACAAAGTTGTCATTGTATACCCAATATCAAACCCTCATCTGCACTTGCATGAAGTCGAATAGAATTAACGAAATGTTGTTTCCGTAATATCGTCGTCACTCCGCGATTGCTGAATTGCCGCCGTATGTGTAATATATGCCGGCGCATTAGTGCTGCTCACCGCGCAATAACAGTATTGCACGAACACCAATCGACATTATCACAATATCGGCTCGGCGTGTCCCGGGTTTACCCGGTTGATGCATTAGCCCTTCAGGGTTCGAATGAGGCAATGGTCTACGGGCTATGCCAGACCTACGACTGCAGTTGGCGCACGAGGTCAAGTGCTGGGGCGGCTTCGGCCGACGTCCCGGGGCGAACTTTACTTTACTTTTACCAATCGACATTGTACCGGTAGCAACAGCAGGGTGGCGCGTGCTGTATTCGAGTATCTCAATAGTAGTCGCTGTATATTATTACCAGTACGTACGATGCTGATGGTAGTACTGTACCAGTAGTTACCCCTAATTCTGGGGAACTGTCCTTTTTGTAATTCACACCAGTAGTTACCCCTGGACCCTGGTAGAGTGGTAGTATGAGTGCCGGTATACGAGCGTACGGCGGTAGTATAGGATAGACAATGCTGTATGTATACCGTAAAGCAGAAATAGCATATTTACACGGATTGATACCGGAATATTCATGGAGACGTCACCGATCTTAACCAATGGATCCTGTTACTATCAGCCGTTCAGTAGAGGAGGTCCAAGAGGTCCAGAGGTCCAACCGCCGGTCCCCCGTTTCCCTGTGTTTAACGAGCCTTTTCAACGAAACCTGAAGTCCGTCGACCGGCCGCATTGTCGCCCGAGCTTCGCAGTCGTCGAAACCCTGGATTCCGGCAGTACACGTCCTTCTAAAGGTACTGCTTTGGCGGATCACAGCGCGCTTTCGAGTCGTTTCAACGGACATTAAAAAGACCTACCGCGGCACGTCCCTAGCATACCCAAAAAATCAAACTTGCTGTTGTAATAAGAGTTTTTCTATCCTCGAAAGCACCCTAATATGTGTATGCTGAGCCATCGCATGCATCAGGACGCCAGATTTGTAGTAAGGATTTTACGTGGTGGGTTCTTGAGCGCCGGCATTGAATTTTGAATATTTCGAAATGGGCTTTGCGCGATATGTTACATGGGCCGCACGAAGCAGCGACGGAGGTGGGAGTGCCTGGTCTGGGTGTTCAGTGCTCCGCGGTAAAGCAGTAGCCCCGGCGCGTAGTGTGCTGCGGGCGTCAGGTTCTTATATGCCTCGTACCCGTACGGCGGTAGTACGGTGTGTGCGCGTATATCTTGTGGCGCCCGAGGCTAACATCGAGCGCCTATTGTGAGGCTTTGCCGCTATACGGGACTGCCTACCCCGCGGCGTGCTATTACACCGCTATCGTCGTCGGGAGGGGCCGCAACACCTGCCCGCCACCAAGCGGCAAGATCGAGTTCAGCATCGCTCCAACAACGGAGGAGTTGTGTGCGCAGCCAAACTTCACTCCATTGCGGACACAGGGCGCCGCTCTCGCTCGTGCCATGCAGCTGAAGCGGGGGTTGTGACAGGCTACGCACGAGACTACTGGCCGGGCGGGACAGCGACGGTAAGATATGGCCCCCGCTCGTCCGCCCAGCATGCAACCTATTAGACAGTGCAATCGCCTCACTAGAACGGCAATAACGTCGTCCAAAGCAGTAAGTCGATTTACTTTATAGGTCGGCCCAACCTGCGATGTGGTAATTGGGGAACGGAGGTGGCCGGCGGTGGTTGTCGACACTCTCGTTGGGTTGCACAAGACACGCATAATTATGCGTGTGTTGGATTGCACTCGGACAATCATGCAGCACAACATTGTGATGCACCGAAACCATATGTTGGGGCCACAGACAGTCCGTCGGCAACAAAAGCTCAGAAATGCCCGCATGTGTTATTCGTAGCATGTATGACTTAAGGGGGGGATTTGGGGGGGGGGGGGGGGGGTTAGTTGCCAGCTACAATAATATATATATACCTAGGTGCTACCTATATATAGTGGTGGAGGTAGTCGAGATCGAACAGGTCCGTGCAATGGAGTCTAGCCACTTGCGTGTTAGGGTCGATATCCATCTCTGCGAGCTCGTGGGCTCGCTTGCGGCCTTTGGAGATACATGCTTGCACCAAGCGCATCTTTCGCGGTGCCTGAATATTTATATAGGGTCGTTGTTTTGGAAGGCCGTAAGGAAGGTCTTGAGCTCAATATATACTCCAGGCGGAGCCTCACGTGATCCACGTTGTCTTGAGGGAGGTACACTCCGTCGTCCCCGGCGGCGGGCATATTTTTGCAGGTGATTTCAAAATGATTTCAAAGTCGAGTCTAGTTTTGCCAAAAGGTCTTGCGGGCTATTTTACACAATCAAGAGCCGAATTATTTCGCAGGAAGGTTATTAAGTGAAAGCGTGGAGGGAAAATTGAGTCCAGCGGGGCGCCGCGTGTAACGCAGCGAAACTGGAAGATGGAAAGCTCGGATGTTGCGGCTGCTTTTATATCTACTACGTGATGCACTCAAAAGGGCGCAACGACAGGGGAACTAGTAACCCGTACCACTTAGCAGCAACGGACAACGGTAGCCGGAAAAGCGGTTCGGAAAAGAGGAAACCCCATAAACGAGTTTAGAACATTTCAAAGTTGAGCATGGTTTTGCCAGCGATGAGCGAACGGAAAGCAGAGCAGTCGATTGACGAAGAAGGGGCAGCGCCCGGTCACGAAGGGGGCACCGGGAAGGCCACCGTTGCGGAGTTTTGTTGGAGTTGGAAGTGGCGGAGGGGCGCGGTATGTGACCAAAGAAGAACCACGCGCCATGCGACGGAAGGACGTTGGGGTCGATGTAGTCCAGAACGACGGCGGAGTTAGTGTCCCAGCCGCCTTGGTAGCGAATGTGGGACAGTGGAGTTCCGATGGTGTTAGGGGTAGATGCTGCTCCCTTGCGTTGCGAAGGCTGTGTGAGCTCCATGAAGTGCCGGGGGGGGGGGGGGGGGGGGGAGGGGGGGGAGGGGGGAGGCACCGACAAGACGAACGGCAGTAGAGAGCCAGTCCGACATTGTAACGGCCGTCCAAGACTTGGACTGCTCGCTCAGGGGGACCGCTCAGAAGATCGTGTTGGCCAAGGCAACATGGCTAGGGGGGCAGACTGTACGTGGTCGATGTAGTGGTGCAGGAGACTCGCAATGCGGGCGTCCTCCGACACTGGAAGGAGTAGTACGCGTAGGCGGTCGTCGAGGCCGCGTCGACCGGCGCGCCCCTTCTGGCGGTACACATGCATGGTGATGTTGTAGGAGTCGACGTGTACGTCCCGCACTCGGTAAGACACGCCAGTAAGTCCCTTGGCAACGAATATGAAGTTAGCAACCGAGGCCATGAGGGCTCGGAAGTAGTACCGGCACCCGGGGGAGAGCAGACACAATCATTCGACTCTGCGCGCTCGACGAAGATGTAAGCGACATCAGCATGCAGAGGGACTCGCAAAGGGGCAGCCTCTATGCGGCCTTGCCTTAGAAACATGCCACGATAAGCGGCGGTGAGGTGCATGCTATCCTTGGCGATCGGGCCGAGGTTGTGCAGTTCTAGGAACGTGTTGATTACTGACAAGTAGGGTTGTAACGACTTAGCCCCGATGTGACCCCGCTCACCAATCCAAGCGACGTACCGGGCGACAGTAGCAATGGTCGATTCTAGCGGGCTGATGTTCTTAAAGTCGTGGCAGAATTCCGCGAATTGAGACATTTTGCCGGCGTAGCTCTTGAGCGTCTGAGCGGTGAGGGAGCTGGAGCGTGTGGTACATTAGGTCGAGGGTCCGATATCCCAACTCGTCCGAACCTAACGCATCCTGCTGACGAGACCGGAGTGAAGCAGCCCAATGGGCGACGGCTTTGGGTTCGTCAATTACGTGAGTACGGTGCTTGGCCGACGGAGTAATAGGGGGCCGGTTCATGCAAAGTACTCGGCCGCGGCGGTTAGGTTGCCGGCGGTTGGCAGGTAATTGTTGGACAGGTAGTTAGTGAAGGCATCGGTACGGGTTTGCGGGGCAAGGTTCAGGTAGGAGGGCCGCCCCGCCCGCCCGTCGCGCTCGTAGCGCCTGTCACTTGCGTAACGTACACGCGCGTAGGTTGGTCGTTGCGAACCAATTGTATCACGTATGGTAACAACCGACGGACGCGCGCAACGATGAAATGGTACGGGAGGCGGATATGGTTGAGTCGCCATGTGCAAGTGTGCGAATGGTTGAGCCGCACTCATCTGTGGTTGTAATAAGCGCCGCACTGAGAAAGGTCTAAATGAAGTCTTAATGAAGGTGGGAGGGTCCAATCCAAACATAGGGACTTATCCCGCCGCTGAGCTGCCATGGTTCGCCGTGCGGCGGTCACCAAAAGGTGGCCTCGCAATGCGCCAGCAGCTCCGACGAAAGGTGACCCGCACCGTCACTCGTGCTCACCTTTGCGGCCATCACGCCCGCGACCGCCGCCACGCCCACGTCCACGCCCACGTTCTGAGAACCCCGCCGCTGATGACCGAGCAGTAGCGGTAGCTTTTGAGCTGTTGGCAACCGTCTTCTCGAAGACGCGACGCTCGTAGTAATTCATCATTTGGTCCGGCGCCCGCCGCCAGGCAGCGGCCCACCAGGAGCGGAGGATCCTGGGTGCGGCAGGCCCGGCGGCACCACCCCCACCACCACGTGGTGGACGCTGGTAACCCCTAAGACCCGTACCCGGCTGGGTGCGGCAGGGGCCTGAGCGGGCTGGCCGGTTGTGGCGGGTCCTTGGATCCTGCGACGACCGGGGAGCCCTACGGGGGGCTTTTTAAACAATACGCGTAGTCCTATTAGCGCCTGCTGGCGCCGCCGCGCAGCAGCCATGTACGGGGGGCTGCAAAAAATAATTCTTGTACGACCTCGGCCTTGCGCCGGCCTCTCCGAGATCCGCCTACGGGCGGGGAGGGGGTCTGGACGACTCGGAAGGGGGCGGCCTACTCGCGAGGGCTGTTCGAAATAAAATCGTGTTCTCGTACCTCGGTACGACCCGCGACCGACCTGCAGAAGATCTGGCGTACCCCCCACCCGTATGTATTCCACCTGTGAATCACTCGAATCCCGGCCTAGTACGGCGGGGTTTTCGGCGGCGCCCTGCGGCCGACCCGTTCGGAACACCCGGGAAACCCTCGGCCGTCCCGTGAGAACGGGCGAGGGCGGCGAGCGCGAGGAGACAGGAGCCCGGCACTTAAAGGCGGGGCGGGCGTTCGGGGGCGGAGAGGCCGGCCATGGCAGCGACTCAGGGGCCATGAGACATGAGCCGGAGTGCCCTGAGGGAGTCGCAGCCATGCAGCAAGAGGAGTCAACCGGCGGTCAGCTCGGTCTAACCCTGGACGGGCGGCTACAGCGACGAGGCGCGCCGCGGAGGCGAGCGGCGTGCGGGCGAGCAGGACCGGCATGCCGACCACGGAGCGACGACACGCGGACGGCGGGGGGGGGGGGGTTGGTGCCCGCCTTTCCCCTCCATACCCCCTTGGGGATCCTACCGCAAGAGCTCAGGCGGGCGAGATGGAAGCAGCATCGGCGGACCGCGGCCGAGGCCGGCGGACCGCCACAGCCGGCGTGGTGGGGCGATCAGCACCGCGACCTGCGGGATATTTTCAGCGATGGCGGCAGGTGGAGCCAAGACGCACGACGACCGAAGATTGCGCGGTGCCGGTGCATTGCCAATGTACAGGAAAACCTTTTAGGGGGTGGGGCGAGTACTGCATTCGTAATCCCCGTATTGCCAATTACCGTTAGTCGCTTGTACTGGCGACTATATATACCCGTTGTTATCCGAAAGTAACACAACTACTGATCACGTGATGGAAGGAGGCGGGGCTTGGAAACGAAATAGGATGGCCGGAAGCTGGAGCTGTAATTACGCTATATGTGTTCCCTACTATGGTTAGAGATGGCAGGCCCTAAGAGCAACTCGGTCTGGGCGGTGGAGAGCAGCAGATTGTAATCAATTTCAATGTCAATTTCAATTTCATACGGTCCCCGAAAATCGCAGAGCCCAGATGGTCGGCGGCAGGCTGAAAATGCTGGGCCCGAGCGAAGCACGTCCAAAACACCTTGGTCACCGTGTACACGCTTGATCTCATTAAGCCTGCGCAAGAATGCCAGATGAGAGCGAAACGCCTTGTCGACGGCACCGGCGTGATTCCGAGCGCGCGCGAGTTAGGGGGTGACGTCTTGATTAGCAACAAGGACGTAAGGTAGTAGCTCGTCGAGATAGATCCACGAAAAGATCAGCCATGTAGGCTCCGAAACACGACATCCAAATATACTCCTCTTGGGCCGGCAGACGCCGGTCATCATCCGCCTGCCGCTTGATGTACTTGTTCGTCAGGTCGGTACTTAGGGGGAAGAGCCCAAGCACTCAGCTGACCGGTCGAACGGCCTCGTAACCAGACTACGCTCGCTGCAGTAGCTATGGCACCGCGAGGTAGTCGTCCACGTCACTCGCGGATTTTGCTTCGACACTGCCGCTCTGGGCCAGCTCTAGCAAGTATAGTTGGGGCGCACTGCGGCTCTATCTCCCGTTGCTTGTCGGTTGTCCCGCAATGCGTTGCTGCCATGAGCCAGAGCCATGTGCTCCGTCTCCATCAACAACACGATCATGAGCCGTCAATTGAGCTAACGTTGTTGCAAACTCGCGCAGTAATGAAGATTGGGCCTTCACGTCTGCTTGTAGCGATTCGAGCGTCGGCTCAACGTCGGGTTCTTCTCCATCTGGCATGGTGACGCACGGACGTGCGTACGGACGAGAATTTCACACACATATGGTGAGTTGTGTAGTGTGATGTTGAGATAACAACCTGTGACCTTGCTCGCAACAACAGGTTACGAGACAATTAATCTCTGCATGTAACGACAGCCTGGAAGATGGCAAGGCCAGCTGTTACGGCTGCTTTTATTATATGTCTTATCGTGCTGCACCCCAAAGCTAGGGCGCATCGACTCCGGGGGTACTAGTAACCCGTACCACTTAGCAGCCGGAAAAGCGGTTATTAGGAAAGGAGGAAACCCTGGAAACGAGCTTAGAACATTACAGTATTGCCGATGCTGGGCGGGGCAAGGCAGCCCACAAGCGATGAGGACCACTGCGCGCCGCTCGGGGCACAGGCAGAGGGCCTTTCTGCCACGACAGCAACACTGATGCCAGCTTGCGACAACAGTTGCTGCCGGTCGTGCCGACAAGAACCCAGAGGAGGGTTCCGCGGAACAGCGCGAGCATTCCTCCCCGCGCAGGGCCTGAGGAAACTTTTTCTGTAAGGATCAGCTGGCAGGATGAGGAGGAACCGCTCAGCAGTGTTGCTGCTGATCGTCGCCTCGGCGGCATCTGCGAGCTCAGCGGTCAACGCTGCCAAGGCAGGCTCCAACGTAGAGCAAGCGGCGACGCTTGGACAGGAGCCCAACTGGAACTCTGAGCACTGGGAAGAGGACAGGACGTACTACACCGCCTGGGCGCACCTGCAGTTCTGCGTGTCCCCGGATAGCGCGGTGAACGACTTGGATGGTCTTCGCGCGGCGCTACTGGTGCGTATCGCTGACCTCAGGCCCGCCGTCGGTTAGAAATTATCGGAAACACTCAGCGGCGACATGGTTGCCCACGGCCGCGCCGCTCCTGCCGTCGCTGCTGCACAACACGCGTCAGCTGACAACAACCTATTCGCGAGATGCTCCATTGTCACGTTTCTTCGGAGGTAGACACGGCCGCTTGCTTCCACCGCTGGCTCCTACGGCCTGTGCGTCACCCGAATAGAACCAGCGACACAGCAGCCGCGCGAGTTGTCTTGCTCTGGTCCAACTCGCGGACCTAGGTTGTCGTGAATCTCGAGCCCTTAAGCCTGGCGCACCACATGCTCGTTACCAGGGAAAATTCGAGCCAACGCGAGGCGAAGGCACACTGTGGGAGATGTCGCAAGCGCAGGGTAGTACTTGGATGGCACCAACTTCCGAAGACGCCCTGGCGGCCGACCTCGCGTGGCCCTACTCCCGTGAGCGCCTTAATGGGGCGCAGATGGTACGATTATGCCCTGCGGGGTGTGTATGGCCCATGTGCTGTCCGCTTCCCAGTTGCAGTGAGTGAAGCGTTCCCATGTGCTGGCAGCTGTGTGTGCAAGGCGCGGATGATCACTGCTGCTGCAAGTCGCGGGGCACATGGAGCATCTATGCCAGGTTTGAAACAGCTGAGGAGGCCCGCCACGTGTGGGATGGACTGCGGCAGCCTAAGAGCTGGGACAGTGAGGTGCTTTGCATCGGCACAGCGGATGGAGGTGCGGTTTCCGCGGAGCTGCCTTGCTTGGGGCTCGGGAATGGTCCACTGCAGGGGCTAAGGTACAGTGTGTGGGGCCAATGGCAGGTGTGCGCCAAGAAACCGCCATCGCTGGTGGGCACATCGTCCGTGAACCCCTTGGTACCGGTGATGGGCAGCAGGAGGATAGCCAATTCCAGGCCTGGGCCTTTTCCCTCGGCTTTGCTGGGGTTTTCATTGCCGCCATATGGCTGACATGCATGTTCGCTACCACCAAGGCCATGTGGAGCCGTTTCGTTCTACAGCCCCTAAAGCGGTATTATCAGACCAAGCAGATTATCCGCATCGAAACCGCGGTGGCGCGGCAGGCTGGGAAGCTCCGTGACGACATGCAGGCGCTGTACCACCGCGCTGTGCATGGCAGCGGGCACGAGCCTCTGGGTTCCGATGACGAGGCAATGGACGACCAGGAGCTACAGACATTGAATCCAGTGGAGAATCCCATCATGCGGTCGCCCGCGGGCAAGGCCCTGGCTCGCAGCGCCCACAACTCGCCGCATATGATCTGAAAAGGCGCTCCGTGAGGCATGTACTTGTTTGGCCATGACAGGCAGGATATTCCCATAATGGGCATGGACTTCCGCGGCTTCTCAGAGATTGCGGACCGAAAACACCACCGTGCTGACTAGATAAACCACTAATGTAATTCCGGGGCTTCTGGATAGTGGCAACATCTCCCACACCCTGATGTTGTCATGGCTGAGTGGGGATAGCATGCTGCGTTACTGCTGGGCTGAGGTCCTCTGTGCATAGCCAGAGCCAGACCATACCCCCAGCATGACCGCCATTGCATACTGTGGCTCACTCTGTAATCAGGTGGTGCCTACACCTGGATATCACATGTTGCTATGCTTTGTTGGTGGGGGGGGGGGGGGGGGGGGGGGGACATGCCACCACAGCAGCGTGGCTAGGGGGGGGGGGGGGGGGGGGGGCAGCCTAGCGCGCATGCGAGCTTGGGCCGCCGCGTCTGCCAAGCATGCGGCAAGGGTTCGTCGCAGTGCCAAATATCATGTAATTCTTGTGTCCCTGCAAGCATTTATTATAAGATTTCCGTAGTTACTGAAGCGACCAAGTGACACGGCTGGACTGGCTACCTTAACGCTGAATCTGCCCTCAATGGATGCTGCCATTCCGCAGGTGATGCTAGAGAGTCCGGCGCAGCTGATCGCAGTCTTCTGCGCCGCACCCACTGCATCCGTCCTCGCCGCAATACGTGGCCCCAGGCGTACTTTGAGGGGGCGTTTTGTCCTGGCTACTCGGACGTGGCTGACAGCTGGCCGGAGCGCTTTGCATGGCGGTGGACCTCTCCCAGCTCAAACGGTCCGGCATGTGGCAACTGCACCTTGTTTCCAGGGTCCCCACCAGTCGCGCGGTATCACTTTACGCTGTACCTGGCGTGTGACCCCAAGTCCGATCCCTACCCTAGCGTCAATACCGTGTACTTGCGAAGTTCAATGTGAGTGAGAGAGGCACTGTGAGCGTCTCTCGGCGCCGTGCATTGCTTACGGGCATCCAGCTCGAGCGCATCTCCCCGGCAGGCAGGCAAGCAGCGGCAGGTGCGGCCGCCGATCGGCATAATCCAGCTCCTTGTCAACATGCCGTTTGGGTCCCGGGTGACCGCTGGCGTGATGTGGATCTGCCGCCTAATCGCCACCGCCCTGGTGTTGCTCACCACGGACCACGTGCACCATAGAGCAGCTCTGTGAGATGGAGCCTGGCTTTGGGCTGGTCAAGGGCGCCGTTCACCTGCGCACAGCGCTTCAGGTCCGTCTGTCGGGTGACATCTAGAGCGAGCCACTGATGAAGACCCCGGCCTTGTGATGCGCCATAGACGACACACTCGCTGTCAGTTACCGGTAGCAGACCAACGAGGTGGAAGCCGGCCTTGGGCTGCGCATCAACATGTCCCGCTGGCAGCTTTCGAAGCGGGAGCAATGGTGTCCACGACAGCGGTTGTTTGGATCCACCGCATCGCGCTCCCGCAGGACCAGACTCCGCTGCAATGGAGTCTGTTAGACCGGTGCGCGGCCTTAGCACCCGTCCCGCCTTGCCATCCGGCTGCGGCCACCCTGGAGCTCAGTGTGTCTTGCGGCGGCGCGCACAGGATGATGGGACTGTACGACTCTAGCGTCAAAACTCTGGCTCTCAGAAGCCTGCTGGAGCTGAACGGCAGCCGCTATCATCAGGGTGCATGATGAGCTGTGCCCGCACTACTGGTGTGACTAGAGGGCCCCATGCCTGCGATACCACGTACCCAAAGTTTGGGTTGGCTGTATAAAGTGGGACTAAGGGTTTTGACCAGGGTTGTGCACAGTTGGGCGCATAACATAACTATGGCATAGCTACGAGCATAGCCATTTCACGCATAAGGCTTTGGCATAAAATATGCCGCAATTGGTATGAGACTGCTGGTTTGTTCATGCTTTTGTGTGTGTAATGATATTATGCGATATTATAAAAGTAATACTTTACTACTGTATATATAAACAAGGTAGAAATGATGCTTATGCGATGTCAATAAATTATCATAAGTGGGCATAACATGACATGGCGCCTGGTATATATAATCAGTAAGTCATTGTTACACCTTCACGTTCCATTTGGATAGTACCAGGGTTGGGCATAAGTGTCGTTGGGGGTTGGGGGTATTTATCACATAAGTAAGTAATGACATAAGGCATAAATTAATTATGCTGGGCATAGTCATAAGCGCATGATAAGTATCTGGCATAACATAAGTATATACTTAAGGCATAAAGATAAGTGTGTATGGCATTACTTATGCTGGAAGAACTGCAGACTAGGCCATAGGACCAAACTTGTCTGAAAGAGGACTAACGGGTTCTGGAGGCACGTCACACGCTCATCCGCATCCTCGTCTTCTTCACCGTCGTCGACGCTCGGCGCAGTGGCGTCACCACCTTGAAAAAGAACGCAAAGTTGTTGGTCGTTGATCTTGAGAAGCTATCGCCCCAAGAGGTCGCCTTGCTCTTGGCGACCAAGGCGATGCGGCACTAATCGGTCTGCATCTGCGTTGAGAGGGCACATACTCGTCATCTCGCCGGCCATCTCAGCTCCGCCAGCGGCATTGGGCGGCCCCGAGCCCGCCTCGCCTGCGCTACGGCCGCGGGCCCCACCCTATTCGTCGGTGACGGGCCAGTGTACGCCATCTTGTGATCGGTAATGCTGGACGCTGACGGTGTCGACGGGACTTATGGTTGGACACAGACGGTAGTGTATATAGCGACAAGTTAGTGCGTTATTTCTGCGACCGACACGGGTGCGATCGCGGCCCTGCCGCTCGGCCTTGCACCCTCGGTTGTTGGCCCCAGGGGTACCAGTAGCACAGAGCGACCAACCCTGCGTAGTATACCCCTGATAACATTACACACACACACACACCGTTGTATATATATACCCATACACATAAACACACCCCCCCCCCCCCACACACACACACACACATGCACACACACGCACACGGAGCACACGGAGCACCAATTCTGATGAGTGACATGGAGCGACAAACTGGCAGAGCCATGCGAAAAAACTGTGATATGCAAGGCAAATAATCAGCGAAAATATATGCTTGTTGGTTTTTTGTAAAAACTCATCTGTGTATTAAGACACAATAAAATCAATGCCAATATTCGCCAATGCACCTGTTTCAATGTTGCGCCAGCAAGGATGGGTGAAATTCCGAAGTGGTCGCGCCATTAAAATGAATATCCAAGCGGCCTTGCGGTGCGGCAACCGCCGGGCCGTGCCATCTACATGGTACCAGCGCTTGATGCCGCCCCTCCCCCCAAGAAGCATGCATTCCGCCGCAATCAGCGGATGACGCAAACTGACCGCCACCAGGCATCGCCCGTGCGTATGGGCCTCTACTTGTAGCGCTCCTTTGATCGAAAAGTACTAGTAGAGAGCTTACTCAGCCGCTCCCGCGGGAGTGGTTGAGACCGGGAGTATATTTCCGAAAACGCGAGTTCCAATATCGGACGGTTTCTAGAATCGGGGGCACATATGGGGCACCGTCCCTGTAGCCCCCAACCTCTAGCTCAATGTTTTAATATCATCCCTATGAGATAGACCTATCGTATTTCCAGGGCAGGTGGTGCCCGTTCGTCTCGGGCATGAGGCCGTGAGTATGCCCCCCCTCCGTGAGCCGAACGGGCACTGCCCGTCCGCAGTTGCGGCCGACAGCAGCATCAGGCCGTTTTCGCGCACTGTTCGCAGCACAGGAGCGGAATATACCGGGAAACAAGCGATAAACACGATTGGACAATGCTACAGTAGGATAATGCGAAATCTGTATTTGTATTTCTTCGATTAACAGGCAGCCGCGTTGTGCGCCGTGGCGGGATATACAGGGACCAGGTTTTGTGTGAGCTGGGTAATAGTGTTTTTTTCACCCGCGGGACAGGACTGGCACCTTGCAGCGTCTCTACGACGGCCGTTTTGGCAGCAGCAATCAAGCTACGAAAAGCACTGGGTAGGCGACGCTCCGTTATAGTCATGAAGCAAATTGCCGGAGCATTCTGCAAGACTAATTAAAGGCCAGTGACGGAGTTTCCAACACTGTTGGATCACCGTCTAAAACACTGCAATCAAAATACCCGGCACTGACCACGAAAGGTCCACCCTACCCGTTTGGGCGTCGGCCCATTCGAGTAATGCGAGTTGGGGCAAGCCCCAACCCGCGGAGCAAAGCATTTCGGGAGTGCGATACATGTGCAACAAAGACGGCCATGCGAGGGGGTAAATAGTTACATGAGCTAGCTGCAAAAGGTGATCAGGAAACCACCCGAATAGGCAATAGGAAACGTCCATTACAGCAGTTGCGAGGCGGAAGCAGTACCAGAAGAGGGTGCGGAATGAGCACGGGCAAACGCATCAGACTTGGCCGTCTGCACTCCGGCAGCAGAGAGAATGCCGCCCAAGGTACCACGTACGCAAGCAGAGACTCGCTGTAACACACTGCTGGGTAATCACCGGTAATGACGGTGCGCATCGAGTGAGAGGTACCTGTACCTGTACCCGGATCGATATCTACAGGTGACTGGTTGAAGGTTTGTTAGGGTTTTCAGGGTTTGTTTGTCCTATCACATCCGCTCGTACAAGTTACGCGTACGCGTACTGCACTACGTTGTAGTAGTGACGATAGTGCCCGCGCTGCTGCGCAGTACGGATGTACGGGTGCGACTAGAAGGCGCACCGGTACCAGTCGTCGACGTCATTGCGCATTCCCATCATGCCACAAATACTGCAGCAACTACTAACAATCCATCCGGACGCAGCACGTAATGATTACTAACCGCGGATACTGTTGCCGTAGTCACAAGACTGAAAGGGGTATCTCCCTACAGGTACGTAAGGTATCTGCGTGTCGCTCCTCGACAGGACAGCAGCAACAGTTGGATTGCTGGTGTCCGGATGCTGAATGATAAGACCGCGTCACGCTGCAACAAACGCGAACTTCCGCCACCAAATTTCGATCACTACGCCCAACGCGACGAGTCCAACAAGGGCGCCCGGCCATAAACAGTGCTGGCAACCATCACACCCACAGAGGTTCACGCAGCGACAGTCGCAAAAGAGCGCAAGTGCCCGCCTGTTTCAGGGTCAACCTAAATTACCCAGGTGGTACAGGTGTGTTCCCAGGCATGCGTATGAGGGGGGCGCATGCCGTCGGCTGCACGCGTCCTGCTGCTGCGCGCAGCATACTCGTAGTGCTGCCGACGTACTGCCCCCCCTGTTCGCGGCTATCGGGTAGCCAACGGTAAAAAGGGTCGCGGCCCGCAGCAGCGTATGAGAAGATGGCCATCCGGTCGCTTGCCCATGCCGACCTTGATGAGTGACACGTTAAACATCAGTGGGAGCATGCCTGGCTGTTCGACATGATGCGGGTGTATTCTTCGTGCAGCAGGGAGTGGTAGCCACGTCCCACCCCAGTCGAAACACTACATAATGAAGGGTATTTCGTTGCACTCCCGGCACTGAACCGGCGCGTATGGGTACTACAGCGACTGCGGTTGCGCACCCTCGTACGAGTACCAGTGCTGCCGCTCCTCGGGCTTTGCCTCGCTGGGCGGTCTTTGTCCGCTATTGTGTGCACTGAGTGTGCAATTTTGCGGTCGTGGAAATAGGCCTTTGGCTGAGTCACTCGAGACTCTTTTGCTGGCCGACGCGATGGTTGTGCTGTCTCCGGAGAAGAAAACGGATGTGCGGAAGGGTGCCGAAGAAGGAGGCATCCGTGTTGCGGTTCGGCTGAGGCCTGCCAAGGTGCGTTGCGGAATTCGAGCACCCGTGTAGCTGCTGGCGTCATCAACACCTTATCGTGTATGAGCAGGTGTCGCTAACGACATGTGCCCGGCCGACTCACGGCGGCGACATAATACAGGCCGGCGAAGTCGCCAGTGAGCCGCAAGTGGCCCTCGATTATGAGCGCAAGCAGGTCAGCGTCACCCAGAAGGACGCCAATGGCGTGGGCAGCGTCCAGACGAACGTATTCGACCAGGTCTACGATCATGACTGCAAGCAGGAGGACATGTACAACGAGCTTGGCGTCCCGCTGGTGCGAGCCACTTGCAGCCCGCTGTTTGTAGCGCCGTGCCAAAGCCGCCAGCGGATGCCCACTCCATTCCCGGGGCCGCTGACTGCTAATGCCTTGCTGTTGCATGGGCGGTGCATCGCTTGCAGCTGGACAAGCTGTTCAACTGGTACAACGGGACGCTCTTCGCCTACGGACAGACCGGCACGGGCAAAACGCACAGCATGCTGGGCCCAGAAGGTGTGCACATGGATGCACCCCTTCCTTATGCCCATAAGAACAATTTCAATGTTGACTACCCATCAATGTCGAGGCATGAATGACCTGTACATGCAACACGCGCCACCCTCCCAGTGACAATGCAAATGCCGTCTCATTTGCGCCTGCTGACTGTACGCGGAACTGCGGCGGCGCAGGTGCGGAGGGCACTGATCAGGTGGGCATGATTCCGCGCATGATCCGCGAGATCTACCGCCGTGTGATGCTTGAGAACGAGCTGCGGGAACAGGTATGCGGATATTTTTGCTGCGTGTTGCATGCTGTGGCGACCATCCAGCAGCACCACGCAGGGGGGGGGGGGGGTAGCCGGCTGACGCATCCACCCGGTCCTTACGCCCTTTCTTGCGCTCTTGTCGGCGCAGAACAAGACGGAGGACGGGGTGAAGACGCAGCTGATCGTGAAGTGCACCTACCTCGAGATTTATCAGGAGAAGCTGGTGGATCTGCTGACGCCGCCGCACCGCAACCCCTGGGACCCGGCGCCGCTGCTGAAGATCCGGCAGCACCCAGACTTTGGCGTGTATGTCGAGGGCGCCACTGAGGAGACGGTCGCCAGCTATGACAAGATGAGGTGCGCCGGCAGCGACGCCCCGGCCGACCGCATGACAGCGCTTCCACATTGCTGCCATGTAATCAGTCGCCGCTCGTGGGCGTAGCGGAGGGGGCAGCCAGCAGAAACGGGCACACACGGCTGTGGGGCTGAACAACGCTGAGGGCTTGGGTGTGCGGGCGTGCAGGGAGCTGATGCGGGAGGGCGACACCCGCCGCCAGGTGGCCGCCCATGACCTGAACGAGCGCTCCTCCCGCTCGCACGCCTGCTTCACCATCAAGGTCTTTGAGGTAACGCACGCCGTACAGCATCACTTCAACCGAAGCATCCAGGAGGGCCTGAGGCTCTGTGCGTATTAGTCACACTGCTTTCGCAAAATATCGGACCCGCGGCGACCATATATCACCCATCTGGCGGGGGGTGTTGTCCACGTCAATGCGGTCTATGTCACATAGTCACAGAAGCTGACGGGTCGCTACCCGCAGGTGTACACTGCCGGCAACGGCAGCGAGATGGCCAAGAAATGGGCCCGGCTCAACATGTGTGACCTTGCCGGCTCGGAGCGCCAGAAGCAGACGCACGCAGCGGGAGTCCGCCTGGTATTTGGCCCTGCCTCCCGCAGACATACCGCGTCCGCGGGGTAAGCGGCAGGTCAGCTGATCACTGCTGCTGTGCGTCGCAGGTGGAGTCCTCCAACATCAACAAGGGGCTCATGACGCTGCAGCGCGTCATCCATGCCCTTGCCAAAGAGGGGCGGACCACGGAGATCAACGGTGCGCCTCCCCTCCCCCACCCCACCCCCACACCAACCAAGTGTTTATCGCAATCAGTCAGTGTACATGCCTTAGATGAGCACATCCGCAGAATGAAAGCGCCCCCTGTTGTATGTGTCTACGTTTGCGCGCATGAGAGGTTACATTTGCGGCCGTCCGTTCGCCTGCATCTGTCACCAGCTTGCCGGTACTGACCCGGCTCCGCTTGCCGACACGCAGTGGTGCCCTTTCGTGAGTCCAAGCTGACGCAGCTGCTGGAGGAGTCCCTGGGTGGCACGGCGCTGTGCTGCATGATCGCCTGCGCGAGCCCCGCGGACCACTCCACCAGCCAGACGGCGCTGACGCTGCGCTACGCCGCCAGCGCGCGGCGCATCAAGAAGGTGGTGGTGCAGAACAAGGAGATCACGGAGACGGACAAGCTCAAGGGCGAGGTGGAGGTGCTCATGCAGCAGCTGGCGGAGGCGGAGGCCAAGAACAAGATGGAGGCGGCTCGCAAGTATGAGGACAAAATCTCCAAGCTGGAGCAGGTCCGGACCCCCCGCAGCTGACACCTGCATCGCATGCCTGCCTCTCAGAGACACATCTTGCCGCGATGTCCGCCAGCAGGAAATCAGATGGCCGGCCTTTTGGGTGACAGATGTTGCCCTTTGTTGGCTCCTTCCTCCGGCCGACGCACCTCCACGCCTGCTGCGGGGCCTGCTCACGCTGATGTCGCCGCTTTGCAGGTGCTGGCGGCAGAGGCGCGCGCCCGCGCGGAATGGGAAGCGGCGCTGATGGAGGAGCGGCGCCGCGCCATGCTCAACGCCTCTGTGCCAGCGAGGGTGGCGATGTTCCTCCAGGACATCCGCTCCCCGGCGGCGGACGGCATTCTGCAGGTCAAGCCCCCCCACTCCCCCCCCAACAAAAAGCCCAACCCAACCCTTCCACCATCGCCATGCGGGATACAAGATAGTAACCCCCTGGCAGCATTACAGCCCTCGACCGCCCAATCCGGCCATTATGTCATAAGCCTTGTGTGGCACCATGAGCGACCAGCCCTGAGCTTACCCGGCCGTGCGCTGTCCGTCTGCTGAAACAGTTGGAGAACCGCATCCGCGCCGCGGAGGCAGAGTACTATCAGATCATGCAGCTGGTGGAGAATCTGGAGGAGGCCGTGCAGGTGAGCACAAGTCGGGGGGGGGGGGGGGGGGGGGGGCATATAGGACCTCTGAGCGCTGATGCTTGCCGCAGCTGCCTCCGGCGCACCTGCCCCGACGTGACGCGTGAGTGGCGGCGCCGTTGTGCGCTGGCAGGCGGAGATGGACGGCCTGCGCCCCAAGCTGCCAAATGTGGACGACAGCGCGCTGGAGCGCCTGGTGGTGCAGCTGCGCACGGTGCAGGTGCGCGGCGCCCGCTCGCGCTGTACCTCATCCAAAGCGAGTAAGACGAAATGCATCTGGAAATCTATCAGAACTCACCGCAAACATAGCACGGAGCCTCCGGGTCAGTGGTACAAAACAAATCGTCAGTTTGTGATGACTCCATGTAAATGTTAAGATATGTCACAGCTGGAGCGCGCCCTCCTGGCCAGCCCAAGGTGCTCACACGCCGTGACCCTGGTGCCCGTCCGCGCAGGGCGAGTCCCACAAGCTCAAGAAGCTGCGCGACACCATCGTGTCGCTGTACACGGAGCTGAGCCAGGCGGCGACCAAGGAGTCAGCCCGCCTGCTGGATGCGCATCCGCAGCTGGCAGCGCAGGCGGATGGCAGCGCCAGCGGCGCCGCGGGCGAGCACGGCGATGGCGCCGAGGTGACAGGAGACGGCGCCTTCATAGAGGTGCGCTCCGCCGCGCTCCCTGCGCCATCCTCAGGCGGGCTGTGCGATGCAGCGTTCGGTGGAAACGCTATGTGCCCTGGAAAGGTCCATTGCCTCTCCTGCTGTTAATTACCACCGCTAGGTGATTGCCTGGAAGCGCATGGGCTGCCACGCTAACTGCCTAATCTTTTCCCTGTCAATTACTGGTAAATATCAGTGCAGTCTGACTGACGGCCGATTATAACTCTTACTGGCCGCGTCGGATTTCTACTGTACAGTAAGGATTCATAGACCCGCCGGCCTCTGATGCTGGCCAGGCTGACCCCGGTCACGGCGCGCGGTCACATCTCTCATCACGTAAACCACTGCCAGTGCTTACAGCCTTGATGACGGCCCTATAATCACCGGTCATTACCATGACAATTTACAGTAGCCTTTGTGAATTACCGAGGCGACTCTGGGGCCGGCTCGTGAGTATAATTTCCATGATCATGGGGTACTTACACGAGTCAATTACCGCTACTTACCAAAACAGCTTTCCACCGAACAATGGAATGATGTCAGGGCCACAGCGCACGGAATATGGCAAATTCACACTACTTTTAAAGCTACGGTCCGTGATACATCCGTGCAGTATTCGGATATTCATTTTTTGAGGAATTTGACATGCCCTCTTAAAGCAACATGCGCATCTGCATATCATCGCTAAAATCGTACTTCACAGCCGGAGTTCGCTTTTCAGTTTTCTTTCTTGTCGAAGATCGTGTTATCTCGGGGGCATTTCGTAATGGTCGATGTTGCAACCATAAAAAAGCAGGAATGTCCCCATTTTCTGTACGCTGTGGCGGTTGCCATGGCGACAAGCGGCTCCTTGTGTCCCCAACAGATATGCTCCGTGCGCAGTGCATCCTGCCACCGTGCTTTGGGTTCGCTGTATACCATTTTCAATGACCCCCTCACGAACCAAGAAGGAACGACAGCATTCATCTGAAAATATGGGGGCCAACGCAATATTTGACATGCATGGTATTTGATATGCATGCCCAACTAAGGTGAGACTTATGACGCAGGGTTTTATGACAGATGAATCCCCCCCTTCCCCCCCTACATCAGAACGCACCGTATGCATGGCATGGGAAACCCGACTTGCAGCCCCCAAAATAGTTTGTCATTCTTGCCGCCCGTTACCACAGTTAAATGGTGCGGTACGGCTATGACAGCTGTAGCTGGGCCGGCCTCGGCCTGCATGCTGCGATGAAGCTGAGCTTTCCGCGTTGTGGTGCGCCGTGACGCTTTGCGTCGGATGCTGCCGCGCAGTCCTCGGGCGGCGAGGCCAAGAAGATGGGGAAGGAGGCGACGGCGCTGCAGGGGGTCCGCGAGCTGGCGCAGTGGGCGGCCGACGGCGCGGGGAGCATCACCGGCACCGGGCAGCGCGCGGAGGGCCGCGGCTTCAAGGTTGGGCAGCCGCCCCTGTTGACACCCCCCCAATCCTGCTATCCTTGTGTGGCCTCTAAAAAGACAGACATGCAGACACTCCACTGCGGTGGGACTCTAGGGTTTGACGCTGCGCGCCGCCCTGCGCAGATGGACGTGCTGATGGAGATCGTGGAAGCGGTGCAGGAGCAGCACCAGGTGCAGGGGCAGGTAGGCGCCGGCACCCGGCAGTGCGCCAGCGGCTCCTGACATGCGAGGTGCCGGCCGGTGTGCTATTGCGGAGTGCCTTGGTGGCATCCTGGTGTGCGGGTGCCGGCGCGGCCATAAGGCCACTTTGAATAATAAAAACCTGTCCTATGCCTGCCAGAGACCAAATGCCGACAAAACTTCAGCAAGGCTATGGCGAGCGCTATTATGGGTCGCATGCATGCCCAATTTGAGGTTTGTAATTCGGGTTTTTATAGGCGCGTTGGCACACGCAGGTGGTTGGTAGTCCCGTGTGGGCTTAGACGCCGGCCGCTTGTTGCGTGTTGGGTAAGCTGATGCTTGTGTGGTGAGCGCAGGAGGCAGCAAAGGCTGAGGCGATGGGCGGCAACCTGGAGATGGGTGGCACCGGGCGTATCAGCCTCATCGACTACGCGGTGGACACGCTGGACTCGGCGCTGGCGAACTTCCGGCGCGACCGCGCAGCGGCATTCGAGGACTTCATGGCGGAGTTCCAGCACCTGCAGGAGCAGGCCACGCGCGTGGGGCAGCTGCTGGAGCTGAAGGAGGGCGAGCTGGCGCTGCTGCGGGAGGAGCGAGACGACCTGCAGGCCGGCAGCGAGGAGGCCAACGCGGAGCTGGACCGCCTGCAGGTGTGTGTGTGTGTGTTTGTTGGGCCCGGGGGGGGGGGGGGGGGGGGGGGGCTGTGCTGCCTCGGCCCGCACGCTGAAAACAGTCTAATACCCCCTAAACCCTAAGCCCTAAACCCCGCCGCTATGTTAACCCACCCTCGTGTGCAATGACATGCGGGTGCATGCCCGCTGCCGACCGCACCGCCACAAACAGACGTCGTCCATAAACACTGCCAGAGCCCGGGCTGTGTCGCTTCATATGCTTCGTTGTGTCTGGTCCGCTGGACCTAAATAGTGTTTTCAGTATTATTTTTCCGTTTCTTGTGTCTTGGCGATTGCCGTTCTAAAACACGTGAGCCGGTTGTTTTCTGTATGTTTATGGGGCGAGGATGATTATTGTTTCGTTTGTCTGTTCGTTGGCGCGTATTTTTTCACCAATTTATCGTTGCCGGCTTGGCGCGTGCGCAGAGGGGGGGGGGGGGGGTAACAAAACGGTGTTTACCTGCAGGCCGTTTCTGTTTATATGCTATATTGGATATGATTGTTTCACACCCTCGTGCAAAGAAAGGAAACCAGATTTATCGGAAAGTCCACAGTGCCGACGCATCAGTGCAAACCCGATTTGAGCAAGCCCATTTTGAGGCTTATCATAAGGGCGGTACGCAGCCAATGGGGACATTCGCTGGAAGTCCGCAATATTTTGGTCCACTTTGACCTCTAGCATGTTGGACGGATTAGTACTCGCGTTGGCCTTATTGCGGCGCCTGCACCCATTTCAGAACTCACCACGAGTAGCGCATGGAATGTCCGACTCGGTGGTGCGAGACATTTAGGGCCCCGTGAGCCCAACTCAGTGTTATGGTGTGTGGCTGTTCCGAACTCCCCCCCCCCCCCCCCCCCCCAGGCGGCGATGAACGCCAAGGAGGAGGACAACGCCAAGGCGGTCGCGGGCATTAAGGCCAAGAACAAGTCCCTCAAGCAGCAGATCAACGACTTCCAGGCGGAGCTCAAGGCGGTCAACATGGAGTGCGCCCGCGTGCGGCAGGAGCTGGAGGCGAGCGCGCTGCGGCAGAGCGAGGCGGACCACCGCGCCGGGGAGCTCACCGCGGAGGTGGGTCATGTCAAGCACGCCCTTCCGCAGACCGATGCCGACCCTGCTCGGCCTGAGATGCCATGCTGTGCTTCCTCTGGCGGCAGAGGTGGATGACAAGGAAGCTACGACCGTAACCAGGCTCTGGGTTCGATGTATATGTATTTGGATATGTGTGTGTATATGTAAATCCACCTGGATATGGATATGTACATATGTATTTGTATTTGAATATTTCTATGGATAGGTGTATGTACATTTATATGTATTTGTACTTGGATAAGTGTATCTAAGTATATTATAACATACACACTGGTTCATACGTACCACCTCACGTACCGGGCTTGCAGTACTTACCGCCAAGGGTGGGCAAGGCGTGTAATGTGATTCCATGAGGGCGATACGGGTACCGTAGTGGTGAAACTGTACTGCATGTCAGCCCGCTCGGGGCATTACAATGCTTGCACGTGATGATCACGTGATGACCAGTAGTCGCTACTAGTCGCTCTAGTAGTCGCTACTGACGATACCAGTAGTGCTGACCGCCGCGCGGGCAAGCAGGGGCAGAATGATCACGTGCGCATGATCACGTGCGTATTTTCCGCTGCCATGTAGCATATTTCTCGGTTGTTTCTCACTTTAGCAGCCAAAGCGGCCAGGAGCCATAATCCTTGCCACTATAGGTATGTAGGACCCCTACCCCGGAGAACCGGTGTGTATGCATACATTTATATGTATACGTATATATGTGTATGAGATATGTGTACGTGGATGTGAACTATTACATAACGTTTCATCGTTTTTGGACCCGCGCAAACCCAATTTCTCAAATTGGGTACTTGAGCGGTAATTGTATGAGCGATGGCTTCGCTCCGGCTAGTCGGTTGACACGCGGGTGTTAATGCCAAGGTTATGCACTCGCCAAAGCGGATCTGCGTTGCAGCGCCCTGAGCGCCGGCCCACCGCCTCATGCGTGCAGGTGACCCGATACCGCGAGGAGGCGGCCCGCTTTCAAGGCGAAGCCCTTAAGCACGAGGAGACCGCCGCCACCGCGCTGGTCCGCCGCGACGCCACGCAGGCGGAGCTCAGCGAGCTGCAGGTGCGACCATGCCCTCGTCACCGGAGCGACCCTGCCTGATGGGGGGCGCCACAGGGGAAGTAGGGCCGAGTGCGGTTGGTACTGAGCGTTTGCACTTGTTAAGCCCCTGTGGAGGCCTGCGTACACGTGCCGGCGCGGTACTAAAGCCACTGCGAAATAGGTCATGTCCTGCCTGACAGAGGTCAAATGCGGACGAAATATAAATAATAGAACTATGACGAATTTTCTTATGGGATGCACCAAACCCCGATCCAGGGCAAATGACAGGGGTGACTTCCTGTGTGTGCGCCGGCGCCAGTAGTCCCTCAAACAACTTCACAAAACATGTTTTCTGGTTTTTGGGTTTTAATCCCTATTTGAAAAGAGATACCAAACTCGGGAAAACAAAATACATGTTGCAGTTAATTTCATTTTTTTAATAGTTTTGTTTGGCAGCATGTACCGCGGCATTTGATTGGGTTCGCATGTATTGCAGTACCACATTGTTTTGCGTTGAATTTCCGTGTGATAATCGGAATTTATTATGATAAATCGGAATTTCCGTGTGATAATCGTGGTTTATTATGATAAATTTCCGAATATGATTGTTTTTTCCTTTCTTTGCGGGGGTCAAGAACGATAATATACCGCGGACCCAAAGCGTATTAGGTGTTTACGGTATTCCGTATTGCTCACTGAACAACGTGAAGGTGTAGCGACTGCGACCTCAAGGGGCAGCTACGGTGCGCTGAGTGCCACGGTGCCATGATGCTGCCCTTCATCTGTTGTTGGCGCTGAGGGCCTCCTGTGGGTGCGGCCGCGTCCCTTGGCGGCGCGCAGAAAAAGTTCTCCGAGCTGCAGATGTCGACCGCGGTGGAGGGCAAGAGCCAGGAGTACATCGTGAAGTCGCTGGAGGAGGCGCAGGAGGAACGGCAGGGCCTGCGCGCCAAGAACGTGGAGCTGCAGAAGGAGGTGGACGAGCTGCGGGGCGTCAACCTGCAGCAGCAGACGCAGCTGCTGGACCACCAGAACACCAAGCTGGCGCTCGCGGAGGCCGAGTCCAAGGTGAGGCCGCGCGCACACGTTGCCCGTCCTGCCCGGTGCCGGGTACCGTGCGCCGAGCGCGCCGGGCACGCCCGCAGCACTGCGGCTGCTCACAGAGTATACGCAACCGGCATATAGCTGTACATACTGTTTATGCTTACATACCCGAGGGTCCGAAATCAATACGAACTGCCCCTATGCAAAACGGGAAAGAGGCTTAACCTGGAAAATCGAAACTGCGGACGATATCGTAAAGGTGCACTTGAACAAAAACGATGTCAATGCCTACATTTCTACAAGTCGGTGGAATAATATCTAATTTCATGGCGCGCACGAATGCTATACAAATGTATCACGGGCGTGTACATGACATGTACGCCTATTTTCCCGGTACATATGCTTGTTCACCTTAGGGAGCTTTAAACTACAGTGCGGCTGGCTTTGATTAGGTTTCTTTCTGAGATGGGAGGGTGGGGCTGCCAACGCGGCACAGGTCTCTGCTTGCCAATGCGAAGGCCACAAGTTCGCCTTTTGTACATACAGTAGCCGACGATGGCGGGTCGCTCGTTTTGACACCCTCCTCCGTTCGCCGCGTTGCGATCGCTTTGTGCTGGTAGCCGATAGACACGGCGTGGAGCAATCCCATGCGTGCGCTATTTCCCGTTTATTCGAGGTTGTCGGTGCGGCGCAAAGCAAAGCAAAGGCGCAGAGCAAAAACGGCGCAGGTCGGACGAGTGGGGCATAGTCAGGGTCGGCTCGTGGCGCGTGTCATAGGGTATTTCAAGCGCGCAATCAAGACGACACACATTCCTATGCGCGATGCACACCCCCCCCCCCCCCCCCCCGCGGGCGCGCTACTCTAGGGCCTTCCTGCCATGTCGACTATTGCCGCCGCTGAGTGTTTCCTGGCGCGCAGGTCAACATGGCGACCGCACAGGCAGAGCATGCCAAGGAGGTCCTCGCCCTTGGGGCCAAGGTACCCCCCCCCCCCCCCCCCCCCCGTCCCCCCTGCAGGTCTCCTCTCCCCCTTCATCTCTCCGCCCCTCTATGCATCCTGTCTATCGTGCTCTTTCACCACCGGTGTCTTATATTGCCACTTGCTGGGGCAGGGGCACGCCAATCGTGTCTAGCGCTAGGGGGGGGGACATACCGCTGCCCTAAACCTCTGAAAATCCCGATGTTGTGCCAGACTGCTGATGCATTCCTCTGCTGATGGGCGAGGTACACTGGCGGGACTTGTAGCACCGTATAATAATGTGAGAGCATCGGCGACATTGCGGTTTAATGTCGGCACCGTGGAAGTGAAATGAATAATGCTCCGTATATCTATCGGTTAGCGTCTCCAGCAGGGTCTGTCGGACAACTGCGCGATCCTATATAAACGTGATTATGAGGATTATGTATTCGTTGATGTCTCCACTTGATTAGAAGGCGTTTATAAATACGGCGTTTGTAATTACCCTAACCAAACGCGCTGGGTAATCTTGACCAGTATATTATATACGCATTGAGTTATACCGTATAAGAACTACCTGGCGCGTAAAAGCATAACGCGCAATGCTGCGAGTATCAGTAACGTTGTCTTACTATCATTGTCCGCATTCCTGCATCGCTATCTAATTTCAAACAATGCCCGTATACTCAAACCTGAAATGAATGGGCAATACAAACTCAAACAATGTCCTTGTTGCCTTCCGAATGCTATTCGCAATATCACTGAAATGTATCCGTCGGTTTTCTTTCCAAATATTCCAACTTTTTAACACATATTCCATTCCATTCCATTATATTCTAGTCCATTCCATTATATTCTATTCCCTTCCCTTCCATTCCATTCTCTTCTGTTCTATTCTATTATATCCTAACTTTCATCCTAATAGACTATTATGTCCTCCGTGTCAAGTTACGCAGCATTTGTTGTCTTGAGCGACTGCGTGGGGTGTTGTATCAGAGCTGGGACGTTGCTGGTGTGTGAATATAGATGCATGCTGTGGATCATGTGCGCCATGAGAGGGCCAGAAGCAGAAGGAAACGTTGATGTGAGCTTGGTGGTGTATAGTATTCTCCACCTTCTCCGTCTCCCGCCCGCCTCGTGCGAATTGGCGATGCTTGACACATGCTTGCCGGAAGCAAGCGGGCAGCTTGCCTGACGATTTCGCTGCCGGTGGCGTCTGTTCTCCGTAGGACCAGGAGCTGCTGGAGATCGTGAAGACGCTGCTGTCGGACCAGGAGCAGCTGTCCAAGTCTCTGTCGAAGGAGGAAATTGCCAAGCTGCAGGAGCAGAAGGCGCTGCTGGCCAAGGAGGTGGAGATCCGGCAGGCGGCGATGGAGCGAGCGGAGAGCGCGGCGGCCGGCGAGAAGGCGGCGCGCGCCAAGCTGCAGAAGGAGTGCGACGACCTCAACGCGCAGCTGGAGGAGCTGCAGAAGAAGAGCAAGCTGTGTGTGATCATGTAGAGCGCAGGCGGAGCCGCTGCGTGCCGCCTGGCGTGTCAGCATCGCTGCATGCACGGCAGGGGGCGCCGTTGATGTATCCGCTGTTGCCTTCAACAACGCCTTGGATTTATATACGCAAGCATTGTTGTCAGCGAAATGAGCTGGATGCCTTGCGTGTTGATTTGCCCTGTTAGGCTGGTACACTTGATGTGCCTGTATATATTCCCTTCTTCTAGAGATGCTGCTGACATCCAACCTATAATACTGCCTGTAAATAATAGGCACACATTCATGTCTGCCTGCTTCGGGTCCATGTTGGATGCGCGTTTGCACTGCCCTGCGCAGTCACAGAACAGTAACTCCGGGTCGTAGGCTAGCAGTAGCCAATCCGCGGGTATGCGATGATATTAAATAGCAGCTTTCATATCTATGAATACTCATTATTGTATGCGCTGCGCCAGAAATGTGATGCCCAGGCAACACAGCAGAGTGAACTTGACGGCCGCGGCAATTCACTTTGTATTGATGCAGAAAAGCGCAATGCACCCCACCAGCAGCCCACTGGCTAAGCGAGCGGGCGGCCTCGAATGAGCAAAAACAAGCGGCATAATACGAATGAACGCGCCGCAGATCAGCTAGAGGCTCCGAAACCAAAATCTGCAATGAAGGTTGCTGAGCACCTAAGCTTGTTCACACACGGCATTGCAGCAATATACGCAAGAGCAGAAAACACCACGCCGTCGCCGCTCTGCCAATAAGATCTGCTGTCGGTACTGTATTGCAATAAAGTCTATAAATATTTTTTTCGCACCAGGAGACAAATAGGCGGGCGAAATAGGGGGTGATGATACAAATGAAATAAATGTATATAATCCTGTGCCTGTGAAGCGGCGGTGATACCTACTGCTTGGCTGCGCATCTGTATGTGCTGCCGGTGTTATGGATGTAGTCATATGTTGTCGCATATGCCTAAGCATATCGTCACACGAGATGCATCCGGCTGCCGCGCCGGATATAATTCTCTATATCACCGCTGCCAACAGCACATAATATAAAAGAGCCGTAGAGAGTGACCATATCAGCCGCCTCCTGCTATATACCAATTTGCTATACTTCACAAATCACACATTAGTATGTGTTAAAAATAACTACACCGCGGGCGGGAGGTGCTGCTGGCGGCGCGCGGCCTGCTGCTGGCTACCGTCCGGTGGTGGATTTATTGCTCTAGATTGACGGTACCTACCCAGTGGATACTTGGGCGAGTAGTGGCGCAGCCATGGGTATTGTTGATCATGATGCGGCGTCAGTGCGCGGCACACCCCGCAGGTGTCTATTTGCGCGCCAATGAAACACAAATTGCCAAGTATCGGCGACATAATTCCCAGAGGGTTTATGGTTGCCACCCCTGGCGCGTGCGTTGTTCTGAACTCAGGAAAGGAAGCAGGACCCCCCCCCCCCCCCCCCCCCCGCGATTTCGTGCCACCGGAAATACGAACATAATACAACCCGAGTCGCCGTTCATTAGGGACCTAGGTACTGGATGTCCGCCACAAAGTATAATCAAGGTCACAAAGCATCAAAACACCGTGAGCAGCACGCGACTTTCTATCCCCGAGGACTTGCCTGGCGGGGAGACTCGCAAAAATAGTCTAATATCAAGACTCCGCTACACGACCCCATCACTACCATATAATAAGGAGGACTGATTTATATAAAATACCTATCAGTATTAATTCCGATGGGTGACGGAATTTCCCAAATAGGGAATCGTCACCGACGACTCGCCGTCGTCGAGTAAAGAAAACTCGGGATACTGCTGCGTCGTCATCAAAATAGTTGCTATACCGCCCGACATATATGGCGCCTATCTTCATGTGTGCCCGTGAGCAGTAGGCCGGCGGGGTTGTTGGCCCACCTTCGAGCAATAATGCGGCATGCTCGAGATGGGTCAAGGAGTAGTGCTGCTGTCGGATGACGCGCTGTCCATGGTTCATCAGCACTCGCGGGGATACGATTCCCCCGCCAAACATATCTGCCAGACATCGATTCCAAGGCATCGATGTTGGAATTTCTTGCAACTTTGTTCCTGCTTAGTCTTTGATGCTAAACAGACCAGCCGTCGTCGTGCGGCACGGCTGCACGAACCCGCGTAGGGTCAGCTAATGAAATTGCGTACCATGCATCAGCCCTCTGAAGGCCAGGTAGCGAGTTGCAGTTACCTTGGCGTAAACTCGGCCTACGGCGTGCCAGTTCAAGCCGTGCCAACTCTGCTCGTGTGCGTTGTCGCTGCCAAATTGCTGCCATCAGGCATAGGTGCTTTGGCCAGGTTTCCAGTATTTAGTGGACGTATCGCGTACATCGCCGGAGTAATATGTCGGGTTGCGCATGTTGTGTCCAGGTGTCACGCTGCGCCCCCCCCCCCCCCCCCCCCCCACGTGCTTCACCCCCGCACCGGGCACCGTCAACATTCACTGCCAAAATTCACTCAGGGCCGACGCCGATCCTCAGACGACATATACGACGGGACGGTGACGCGCCAGACCCACACGTGCTACCTCTACGGGGCCGGCGCGCTGACGCTCGAGAGCGAGAGGGAGGAGATGCACTGGATCCCAAATAACAACGTCTTTGACTTTAGAGAAAGGCAGTATTATGGATTTCGGTTTTCCGACAAACATGTTTCGGGCTTGGTGCCGATCTGCACGCTGCCGCCCTCGCGCTGCAGCAACACCGTCAGGGAAGACACCGACCCCTTCGGTTTTGAGCTTTAGGCGAGCATCTCGGGGGAGCCGGTGAGTAAGGTTTCCGAAACCAGCGTCGACTGTTCCCTGCTTTTTCTCCGTAACACTGAGGATGGGAGCACGAGGGACCACCTCGGCCGCAAGTGTGCAGCGTGTGTGTGGAATCGCAGCACCCGGCTGTGCACCTTGAAGTAAAGCGACGCAGGGTACGTGGCCGGGGTACGTGGCTATGACTATGGCCGCATCCCCTGCTGAGGTAGGTGCATGGCAGGTTCACATATATCCCCATTCCCCATGACCACCCACACATAGTGCCACTAGGAGGGAGGCACATGCCGGGGGGAGAAGGCTTTGCATGCGCATGTGCGCATTTGGCTCAGCAGCGTGAGAGCCATTAACACTACCCCATCATAGTGCAAATGCGGAGCGGCTTTGCATGTTCTCACGCGATTACTGTGAAGTGCCCCGAATGAAGCTCCAACACCGGCGCCTACCACACCCCCAACGGAGTGCTCTGCTGGGTGTAGCAATGACATGAGATGGTAAGCGACATGTTTATTTACAAGCTTGCCTGACCATGTGTAGTGAATACGGGAAAGGTTTGATGCCCGCTGAAGACAACCTCCCAGTATGTTCCGCTACTTGCTCAATCTCACATCATGATTCTCAATTGTCATGCATTGGCTTTGCAGTCAAATGTGACCGAGCGTGCAACAACGCAGCGTGCAGCTTTGACAACCTCGAGTGCCCAGAAGTTGTGACTGTCACAGTGTCATGGATGGAGCACGGGAACTATGATGGCGCGTCCCTCACATGGACGGTCTCCTTTTCGGACATGACATCCGCCAGCCCGGCCCTCATCAGCAGCGAGACTTAGTACCTCACCTCGGCGGAGACAATCACAAACTTTAGGGGAATTTCTGAGACAGCGGCCTCCAGCACCTCCCGCCAGAGCGGCACCTCCACGTCCCGCGGCAGGAGCACCACCGACTGCTCCAGGAACAGCCGGACGGACGCCGACTCGATGTCGAACACCAACGAGCGCTCAAACTCGGACAGCGCCAGCGCCTCAGCGACGGTGGGGGTGGAGACAGAAGCGGGGCTCTTTGGTGTTGGCGCCAGTGTCAGCGCGAGCGTCACAGCCGGATGGGAAGGTACCTGGGCTCGATCAACTATCGCGAGTGCGCAGCAATCATTGGAGAACCTCATCGAGCGCAGTACCTCGAGTACGTCCACTGTCACCAACGTCTCCACACAGAGCTTGGGCTCGAGCACGAGCAACTTACGCACGGACACTACCAGTCGCCAGGAGACAGCCGGCACCACAAGCGGGATCCAGCGGGTCGCGCGGCACGGCCGCATAGCATGGAGCGAGCCGCACCCGTTCTGTTGATATCAGTCGGACGCTGACCATCACATGCGTCTCGTTCCGGCCCTATCTGTGGCAGCAAAGCTACGACATCTCCTCCAACAGAGGCTGGGAAGCCAATATCCAGACAATCTACCACTGGTGCACCCCCTGGCCTGCTGGAGCCAGTCTGCCCCGCCGACTTCTGCCAAGACTGCTCCTGATGCTGCGCCACACAGGATGGCTCTGCTCCGGAAATCTGCGGCAAGCCGTACCACGGCAACATTGCCAACCCCAGTGGCACCGCCGACATCGAAGCCCCGGCTCCATATAACGGCGCCGATGTGACCGACCTGTCCGCTAGGCTGTTGGAGTGGTGCATCTCGGTTCTCAGCTCGCCAGACAGCTCGCCAGCAGCGCAAGAGACATGCCAGCATGTCCTACTAGTGTTTTAGTGCATGGCACCAGCGAACACGCCTTGCATCACTTGATCACGCATAGCCTAAGTCGCCCATCCCAACACAGGAGTGCCTGTGAGTTACATCGGCAATGCTGCCTCGCGCGATTGCTGAGTTTTGTGCAGGGGGTATG